>APFE031735577.1:0-14746 GCA_000404065.3 Pinus taeda | reverse complement strand
GGAAGAGGACAATCTGGATGCAAATGGATTTCATGCTGAATCTCCCTCTTAGGAGGCAAACCTGTTGGCTCCTGAAATATCTCATGATATACATCAACTACATCATACAGATCTGATTTAAGTTTTAGATCAAAATTGTCAAATGACTCATGATTCACATCAACCTTGGGCTTAATCATAAGAAGAACAAAATTCTTACTTGAATTGACCAACCTTTTTACCTGTCCTGCACTCACCATCGCTATATTTGTCTTCTTGCGATGAGCTCTAACAATGAACTCCTTGCCATATTTGAAAAGATGATATTTGTTTTCATGGTGATGAAATATAGCTTTCCTGTCAAACAAGTAAAGACTTCCCAAAACAATTCGTGCTATATCAAAAGGTACCACATCAAATTCAACTGTGTCAATAAAATGTGCAGTAATTGCAAAGCGCAATGTGCACTTTCTTGAAACTTGTAAATTTGCATCCTTACAAATCCATCCAAGTGGATATGGCTTCGGATGTGGAACGGTCTCAAGTTTAAGCTACTTGACCAAGTCTTCTGATATAAGGTTTGCTAGTGACCCACTATCAAAAAGTGTGTCAATCTTAGTATGTTTTTAAATCACCCTCACATGAAACAGTTCAATTCTTTCTTCCTCATTAGGAGCTTGTACATGACAGTTTGAGGTACTCGTGCTGGCTTGAATTTCCATTTCTTTTCCCTTCAAGTTTTTCAAACCCATGGCTGTAATTTTGGTTTCATCACCTGAATCATCCCCTAAATCTTGTGGTGTAGATGTAGTAGCAGCAATTTTCTGTTTCCCTTTGGATTTGTTAAATTGAGGTCATTTTTCAGGATGTAATTTCCAACAATTTTTCTCCTCATGGCCTAGTTTAGAACAGTGTTTACAGATCACTTTCTCACTCTCCTGTTTGACAGATGCATTCTTTTTGCCCTTTCCCTTAGAGGTCTTCTCTTTTTTTTCCCCTTAGCGGGCTTGTTTCTACCCTCTTCGAATGTGTTTTTCCCCTTGCCTCTAAATGGGTAGCTTGGACACAAACCTCATCAAGGCTAGTAAGGTTAAACATCAAGATGGTGTGTCTAAGGTAGCTATGCAAGCCACCAATATATTTCAGCAAGGTTTCCTGGGTCTGTAAATCTACCCCTAACAAAAGAGCTCTTCTCCTGAATTCTTGGGTGTAGTCTTGGACACTTTGACCCTTAAGTTTTCTGAATTTTGCCAGTTCATAATGGCTTTCTGCATGTGAGCAAGAGGATAATTTTTTTTTTTTTTAATGGCTAACAGAAAGTTAGTCCATGTTAAGGTAACAACAAATTTCTTGATCTCCTCTTTGGTCTTGGCCTCCCACCAGACCAATGCTGCTCCATCCATTCTCAAAGAAGCCAACTGTATCTTTGTGGCATCATCACGCATATTCTGGATCCTCAAGTAAACTTCCAACTTCCTAATCCAGTTGTCAAGCTTTTCTACATTCACTTCACCATTAAACATAGGTAATTCGAATTTTACATCAAGCTTCAAAAAAGGGCCTTTTTCCAGAGGATCTATGCTTATGCACAAAAGAAGAAGACGAGGATGAAGAGGAAGGAGGTGACGAAGGGGATGGTGGGTCACCATAACCTCCATGTCTTTTCTTGGAATGATCATCATCCTTCTTACCTCCTGAAGAGCCCTCTCCTTCATGTGGATGTTTGGACCCTTCTCCAGCCAATTTATCATTTCTTTCTTGGTACAATATCCTCACCATTTCAGTGAGGTCCAAGAAAGCCTTTCTGAAGACTCTTTCTTCTTCTTTTGGATCCATGTCTGTAGGAATTTCTCCTTCCTATTCAGACATTCTTGAAGCTTCTGCTAAGACTCTTGAGGGTGAAATTGAAGGTGAAGGTGATGGCTCTCTGGCCTTCCTTGACTGACGATTCTCTCGTTCTCTAGTCAACTGTCCTTCCCCTCTTTTAAGTTTCAACCTGGTAAGCATCAATACTTGCAAGACAGAAAGAAGATCTTTGCACAAAAACAATCAAAAGACAACTACACCAGAGATTGACTGAAAGAGCATTTATCTACTTTGCAATTTTATAACAAGAGAATTTCGAAGGCTTCCTAGCTCGTTTCAGGCTCTGTCTATAGCTTATTTGACTGCTTTTGATACAAAGAAACAAGAACATAGCTCTGATACCAACTTGATATGAATTTGAAACTACTTGTAAATGGTTGGCAAGGTATTCAATTCAGTAATAAACATGTTTAAAAGCTGCCCATGTTTTGCAGTAAAGAAACAAATGAAATTTTCAGCTGTTCATGATCCATTTAAGCATAGCAGAATTATTTCCTTTTACTGTTTAACACATTAAAACAAATTTGTTCTGCAAAATAAATCAACCAAAGATGCAAAAGAAGTTGATAAAGCAGTTCACCCCTCCTGGGCTACATCTGCTGGGTCCAAGGCTCCCAAATGGGCTTGTCCTCGTTTTAATTAAATGCTCAAAATGAATATACATATGAATAGAAGTCTCTACAGGTGGAATAGACTGTAAAAAAGGATTCAGAACACTTGAATCCTTCAGGATTGACTGCTGGTTCACCTCCAATGGATACCTGCAACCCTATATAGTTCTTACAATACTGGGCCCTGGTGGCTCCTAGAACTTACACGGCTCCAAAACCTCTGAAAATGACCTCAGATGGCTATCAAACCTATGCCAATCGCTTAAAAAGGTTGAAAATACCCAAAATAAAAAAAAAAAATTCGTCCAAAACTGACTTTCCTAGCCAAAGTTATGGCCCATTAAAGTTTTCCTCCAGTTATGCCTAGAAACACTCCAGCTAACTTTAGTTGGAGTCCAGTTAACTCCGCCAATTATGGGGGTCCGCCAAATTTGCCGCTCCGCCAAAAGTTCCGCCAACTGAACTGTTAGTTAACGGCCCGTTAAACCCGCATGTGACCGGAAAAATCGCTGGTGGTTTGCCTCGGATTCTGTGCTGGGCGGTTAAAGGTTTAGCCCACGGTTTCGGCTTGTGGTCATATGTATGCAGGGCTGGCCCCTTTCATTTCCCACCCAAACCTTTTTCAAAATTTAAATACCATTTGGTTCATATGGCTTTCAACTTCCCCGTTGTTGCCCAACGGTAAGGCTTGGCTCTTGTATATGGGAGGTCGTGTGTTTGATCCTCCATACACCCAACTGAATTTTAAATAAGCGAAATACTGTTGCTGACGTCACCTTGGGCCACGTGGCAACTTTTGAGCTTGCCACGTGGTAGCTTCTGATTGGCCTGCCCAAAAGGAATATTCCATGGAATATTCCAAGGAATATTCTGTGGAATATTCTTTTTTAATTTTTTTTTGAAAATTCAAAAATTAAGGGTTATTGGGCGATTTTGTTTTTGGCATAACTTTCTCATACGACGACCGTTTTTCGAACCGTTTGCGGTGCCAAAATCAGAACGACGAGCTCTATCCATTCATTCAAGTTTGAGATAATTCTAAGCACTTTCATTTTTGAGCATTTTACGACACTTGGGACATGAGCCCCTGATTAGTGGGCAACGACATCATTGAGTGATCCAGGTGGATATTGGTGGCTACCTGCCTATTCCACTTAAAAATCCATTTGATTTCATCAATTTATTTGTTTATAGCAGCATTTACTATTTTTAGTAGTTTTTCGAGTCCTGAAATTCTGGAACAATTTTGACCCCCTAAACGACGTTTTTTTAGGTCCGCAGTAGGCCCATAGTTACAATCAAGGGCTTGTGACATATCCTGCAATACTCAAAGATATATTTCCAATGAGGTATCGTATGTGCCATATGGAGATAATATGACCAAATTAAGACCCTCATAAGATAGCTGCCCAACTAACCCTAATGGGGCCCACAAACTCTTGTTGTTCCATCTCATGGGGTTAGGGTTTTAGTTTTTTAACATTTTCCTTTGTTGTTCAATAATAAAAAGGCCCTTAAGCCTCATTGTAACACAGTTCAGAGGCATGGAGGTGCCACATCTCTTCTCAAAGATAAGCTACCATCACCCGAGATAGTTTATTCCATTTTTGTATGTAAGCATATTTCATTTCTTTGATATTAATGCAATGAAGTTTTATCTCTATTACCTCTTTGTGTTTATGTGTATATATGTATTTTGTTGTGAAATTGCATAAGTCTGGATCAATGGTATTAGAGCTGTCTTCTCTTTCTCTTTTTTTCTTTGCATGTCCCCAACAAGGTTAGGGTATAAGGAGTTAGGGCTTAAATTGGTTGAACCTTTCCAAGACCAGCCTTGCAAACCCCGACGACCTCCCATGGCGGAAGAAAAGAAATATGAGGGGGTATGAGATCCTTTCAAAATATTGCTCGAGGAAGCCCTTGAGTGACAAAGGAAAATGATGATGGATAACTTTGCCTAGATCCTTCGACAACTACCCACAGGCGACACATCTTCATCCAACAACCACTCTAGAGGTGCCACTCATTTTAAGGTACATGTTAACTTTGACATTCCCATATTTGAAGGCCAGATAGATGTAAACATCATAGATAAATGGTTGTTGGAAGGATATTTTTCAGTTCATGACTTTTCCAATTGGGAAAATATTACTTTTTCACTCCTCAAATCTGTCCCACATGTCAAGGGATGGTGGGAAACCAACTGTGAACAAAAGGACGAGATGGAGTCCTCATTCCTTTCAGCCACACCCACTTAGAATTATTTCTAAGATGCCATCAAGGAAAAATATTAACATGTCGGGAGCTATGAAGATAAATACATAAAGTGGACCATGCTGTGGCAAGGAAGGGACCAATATGTGCCGGAGTTCACAAATGTTTTCCATACCCTTCACACGAAGCTGGGTATCAAGGATTTTGAGGAGCATTTGATACTAAAGAATTGTGGTTGTCTACAAAAGTACATCCAAGATGAGATGTAGTTCTTAGACATCTCCTTGATTAGCGCCACTTATCGATACACTGTTAAGATTGAGCATAATGTTGACCTAGATTATCATTGATGTCAATATGGCAATATTCTGGATGAGTAAACAATGATGGAAAGCCATTGTAAAGACATTGGAAACCATCAAAAGAGCTCAATGGAAGCTCATAATAGGAGCAGTCAAAGAAAATCCAAAGGAAGAAGTTCAACGGAAGAAACGAAGAGGAACAGATGGCGGAGAAGCATAAACAGTGGTATCGAAAGCCACAAGAAAGCTAAGTAAGTGTAAGAGCGGGAGATTGAGGAGGAGCCATATCGGGATCCAAAGAAGTCAACAGAGGAGCCAAAAGAGTAGAGGAGTATATAATATAGGCAGAAATCAACAATATGGATGAAGAGTGAATGCACATGGTTATATTCCAAAAAGCAGGTTTGAAATAGTGACAGTGGTTTTCGGGCGGACTCAAGGCTGTAAGTGGTATTTAGGGCTGATTAACTGATACCATTCATCAACTTACGCATGGCAGGAGAAGGAGAGAGGAAACCGCCTTATTGGGCGGGTAATCCTCGTGCATGTAGCTAACCCAATATCATTGTCGAGCGTTGGATCAAATGAATTTTGATCTACGGTGCAAGATCACCGAGAAACTTTGTTGGTCAGGTGCAATATCAACCGTCGGATGGGATGGTAAGATCTACGGTGGAGGATTGATCCGAAAAAGGCAAACATCAGAAAATGTGCATGTGCAGACCCAACGATATATATGTTCGAGTGTTTAAATAGTTGAAGTACAGCTAAGTGTTTCGGAGCAAGGTTTTCAGTGTATTTCATATATATCCTTGTATTCCGACTTTAAGCCTTGCCACATTAAAATATGTGATTGATATATATATATATATGACTCACGGGACCATTACAATATGATGTATTGTTATATCACATCCGCCTATCGAAACTCTCATAGCACAAGTTATAAAGGGCTGTCACCCCCGCACCACCGATTGCGATATGTATGCAGACCTGTTGTGATGTTATAACATGCCCTATTGTAATATCACGTCTGTTGCAATATCACAAGCCTTGTTGAAGTTTTTGCCACATTAAAATCCGCCAATTGCGATATAATTGCGGACTCGACTACACCATTATAGCATGGCTAAATCAAATGTCGCATCTGTGGTTCGACCTCTCTTCCACATTAACGTGTCCTGTGTGTATTGATGGACTTGAAGAGACAGAGGAAGCCGAAGAGTGAGCGCAGAGGAAGCTGAAAGATCAAGCGAGCATTGAGGAAGCTGAAGAGCCAGTGGAGAAAGGAAGACAAAGGTGAGGGGTATCAGGAATATAAAATAGAGAACAAGGAAAGTTTTGGATTACTGGCGAACTATAAGAAAATAAAGGAAGTCGAAGTTCTGGTAGAAGTGGAAGAAACAGGAGGACAAAATAAAGTCATAGGCCCAGCAGGGTTGGGAACAGAGAATTAGAACCAAACAGATCCAGACAGTTTATAGCAGAGGGTTGGAGCCCTTGAGGTTGGTGCCTTGACAAGATAGAGTTGATGCTTTGGAGGTTGGAGCCTCACAAAGAGTCCAAGTTGGTGCTTGGAAACTGATTGAAACCATATATATATATATATAGATATTGTACTTGATTTATTGCAAATATCACATTAATAAAAGCATCTATTCCTGTTGTCTACTTCTGTGTTCCAAATATAAATGTTTTTAACTGATATACATAATAATTGAAAAGAAATACTAATTCACCCCCCCTCCCAGTATTTCCAACAATTGGTATCAAAGCGGGCTTCTTCATATCAACCTAACAACTTGAAGAAGGATTCTTAATCATGACGAGAAATCAAGAAGTGTCAGGAAGACCTCCTCTGTTCGATGGCACAAATATTGGTTTCTGGAAAAAAAGAATGTACTATTACTTAATGTCCCTTGGAATTGAGGTTTGGCATTCGATCTTAAATGAGTACATAGCTCCTTCCACTCTTCCAACAGATCAAGATGAGAGGAAAGTCTACGTTGCAAATGCAAAATCCTTAAACTCCATCACTAATGGAATCATTGATTCTGAATTTACAAAAGTCATGAATTATAACTCTGCCAAAGGAGTATGGGATAAGCTAATTAGCTTATACGACAGGGACTCCAAAGTCAAGAAGGAAAAGCTTCAAACACATAGAAGGAAATTTGAAAGTCTGAAAATGGATGATGAAGAAGATATTGCATCTTACATTCTCTGAGTAGCTGAAGTGGTCAACTCTCTTAAAGGATTGGATGAAAACATTGAAGAAAGCACCATTGTTCAAAAGGTATTAAGATTTCTCCGAGACAGATTTGACTCCAAAGTAAGTGCCATAGAAGAAGTGAAGGATCTAGATACTCTCAAGATGGATGAACTCCATGGAATCCTCATTTCCTATGAGATGAGAAAAGGTTGCCCAAGTTCCAAAGATGCAGTATTCAAGGCCTCAAAATCAAAAAAGGGGAAAGAAAGGAATGCTAGTAGTGATGACTCCGATGTTGAATCCGAATTGGCGCAATTTGTACGAAGGTTGAAGAAAGGATCTAAGCTAAAAGGTAAATACCCTCTTATTTGTTTCAAATGTGGAAAAATAGGTCATTATGCTGCAAAATGTCCTTATAAGCATGATAGTGATGATGAAGAAAATTATAAAAGGATGGTATACAAAAAGAAAGGGTTCAATAAGAATAATTTCCTCTCTAAGCAAGATGAGTCTGATGAAGATGAATTTGTAGTCATCAAAAGGAAATCAACTAACCAGTTCCCTCACTGCAAAGGAGGTAGTGAGGAATTATATGAAGAAAATGACCATGCTGGAAGCCAAGAAGTATTATTCATGGCATTTACAAATGATGATGACTCAGGGCTAGATGGAAATGTAGATGAATTGGTAATAATCACCATTGAAGAAAATGAGAAACTATGGAATAAAATTATTTCTCTCAAGGTAGAAAACGAAGAGATAAAAAGAAGGGAAGATCTCTTGAAAAATAAGCTAAAAGGAAAAGAAGAAGCTTGTGAAGAACATGAAGCCGAAATAGTATCTCTGAGGAAGGAATTGGAGCAATTTAAAAAGGGTTGGAAAAGCTCTCAAATACTTGACACTATCCTAAATAATCAAAAACCTCAACATGACAAATCTGGAATAGGTTTTAGAGAGGAATCATCAAGTACTAAGAATAATGCAAAAAGCTATGCTGACGTACTTTCCAACAACCCAAAAGAAGAAAGATTATTTCATCAAAGGCTCATCCCAAATCCAAAGAATGAAGAGAGAGTAACTCCAAGGAAGAACGTTGATTCAAATCATGGATGTTACAATAGATACAAAACAGTATTTCATCAAAGGCCCATCTCAAATTCAAAGAATGAAGTGGGAGTAACTTCAAGGAATAATGTTAATTCAAATCATGGCTATTACAACAGATACAAAACTATCTTTTTTGGGCATTGTTTCTATTGTAAAAATTTTGGTCATCAAGCTAGACATTGCATGGCTCGTAAGAATGAAACACAAAAACTAAAGGATCAAATAAACAAACCATATGGCCCCAAAGTGCAAGAAAAAATAAAGACCTACAATTCTTTTGATCCCTCAACCAAATTTGATCTGATTTTCTCATTATGTAATAATAATGGACACAATGAACAAAATTGCCCACTCAAAAGAGGAAAAACAAGAAGTGAGAATCCCAACACGGATAAATGTGGCCTAGCTCTATGTGATCAAAATAATGAAAATCATTGGTTTGTGGATAGTGGGTGCTCCAGACACATGACAGGGGACAAAAGGAAGTTTATCTCATTGAACAAAAAGGAAGGAAATGTATCCTTTGGAAGTGGATCTTCTAAAATTGCTGGAAAAGGAACCGTTACTCTAATTAATGGAAAAGGAAAAGCTCAAAATGCTTTGCTAGTAAACGGGCTCAAACACAACCTCATAAGTGTTAGCCAAATCTGTGATCAAGGACATAATGTTGTCTTTAGCACCAAAGGCTATGAAATAAGGAACTCTTCCTCAGGGGAACTTGTGGCAAAAGGGGTTAGAACACTAGACAACATCTACATTCTGAACAAGATTCAAGAAGACAATTGGTACTTAAGTCAAACAGATGAAAGTTGGTTGTGGCATAAGCGACTTGGACATAAAGCTTCGATAACTTGATCAATTTTAGCAAGATTAAAGCAATACGAGACATTCCAAAGTTATTCAAACCGAATCAAGGAATATGTGGTCCATGTCAAAATGGAAAGCAAACCAGAACCAACCTCAAGACCAAGGAGTTTTCTACATCAAATCCTTTGGAGATTATCCATGCTGATTTATGTGGACCAACTAGAACTCCAACAATCCAAGGAGAAAGGTAATTTGCTTTATTTATTGATGACTATACTAGAATGATGTGGATATATTTTATAAAATATAAATCCGAAGCATTTGAGTGTTTTAAGAATCTTAAAGCTCTTGTAGAACATGAAAAGGATTCAAAGATTAAGTGCCTCAGAATAGATAGAGGGGGAGAATTCACATCAAAATAATTTAATGAATTTTGTAAAATACATGGAATTAAAAGAGAACTCTTTGCTGCCAGAACACCCAAGAAAAATGGGGTAGTTGAAAGAAGAAACCAAACAGTTCATGAAATGGCTAGAACAATGTTAATAGCATCTGACTTACAGCCAAAATTCTAGAGAGAAGCAGTCGGGATAGCTGTCTATACCCTGGATCAAACTCAATTAAGACCAAATAATGAAAATAATCCTTATGAATTATGGAAAGCAGTAAAATATTTCAAGATTTTTGGAAGCAAGTGCTTCATAAAAATCAATGATGGCTCACCAGGAAAGTTTGATTCTCAGGTTGATGAAGGGATCTTCCTTGGATATTCTACATGGAGCAAAGCCTACAAGTGCTACAATATTTGACTACAGAAAATAGGGGAAAGCATTGATGTAAATATTGATGAATACCTTCCAAAAAAAAGAAATTGAAGAACATGAAGTTGATCCTCTCATTGAAGAAGAAGAACTTGAAAAAGAAGAAATAGATCAAGAAAAACCCAAGGAAAAAGAACCATCTCAAACCCCTTCAAAGAGAGCTTCTTAGAGATCACATATTTCGTCAATGCATCTGCAGTATTCTTCAAAGTGTCCACCTTTACCAGCAACATCTTTGTTGGCATTATGATTCTGGTATGACTCTATGATACAGATGTTGTACTTGATGGCAACTCACTCAAATGGAAATGGTCTGTTCAGGCTCTCAAAATGATGGAAATTAAGAGGCTCGCAGGTGAATGGTTCAAAAGGTGCGGACCCACAGGTTCACCGTGCAGAAGGTGCGGTCATACCCGCAGGTTACCCGTTCAGTAGGTGCGGACCCCAGTGCACACACTTCAAGGCAGTGAAGCGCGCCCACGTGGGGTTTCTTATGTTTGGCTCGTGGTATTTAGATCGCCTTTTCTGATGCTATGGTTTTGGCCTGTGGTATAGGATCTATTTTAGCCCCAGTTTGGATCCCTTGTATTTCTTATTGATGGTTTTGTCCCATGGTGTGAATAAGGGCTTGACTATAAATAGGGAAGGAGATCACTTGGCTAAAGTAACTTTTCAATTGAATATATTGAGATCTGAAATTTTGGTGATTGAAATCTAGATCTAATTCAAGGAGATAACTTAACTTAAGGTGAATCTATTGGCATGTTGTGATCTCTCGGGCGCATGAACAGATCTGTGGATCTGACTGACTGTGGCACATTTGTGTACTGAAAAATCTGGCCCTAATTAGAAGTCCGCAGGCGATCCGAAGGTGCAGTGCATGGGTACGTAGCGCAGTCAAAGGCGAAGTGCGTGGGTACGCAGCGCAGTAAAAAGTGCAGTGCGGGGTACGCAGTACAGGAGAAGGCATAGTGCGGGGCGCACACAGCACAGTCAAGTGCGAAGTGCGAGGTACGCAGGCTTGAAGAAGGCACAGTGCGGGTCTACATAGTAAGTCAGAAGTGAAGGTGCAGATCTGAAGAAAAGTTCGCAGAGGAGAAGAACAACCAGTGTGGATCTGCGCAGTTCTGTCTCAGAAAAGCTGCGAACATACGCAGGCCCCTGTTGGTGAAGTTGCGGTCTTATCTTGAAACAATTGTTGATTGTCTTTATCTATTACATCAGAGTTATGGGGTTAGATTTCTGGTATTCTTTTCTGTTTACAACATTCTGAAGAGTGGGTAATTCATTGGTTTATTGTACAAGGAGATTGGGTGATTTTCATGTACTTGATGATTATTTGATGTTCATGGATCCAGTTTGAAAATTAATGAAACGTGGTCCTTAAAAGAGCATAGGGGGTTGTAGCTCCCTTCCAGGAGAAACTGGAAAACGAGAGAGAGTTGTAGCTCTCTGCAGGTTGCAGCCTGCGTACTGGTAAAGGACTGCACCAATACAAGATCATTGTAAAAGGAGTTTCTAATTGAAAGAAGATAGAGACATATTGCAGCAGGTGGTTTTCACCCACATTGGGTTTCCACCTTATATCTGGTGTTCTTTTGTGTGACTATCTGTTTTTCTTGTTCATGCTCATTATTTTATGGTACTAACATACAAAGAATAATTCAAAGTATAAATAAAGAAGATATATTGAAAAGAATTTGATAATACTGATTCAGCCCCCCTCTCAATATTATTTCCAACAATTGGTATCAGAGCAGGTCCTTCTGAAGGAGCTTGATCGCTTGAAGGAAGATTTATCATCATGAGCAACTATGAGAGGGAAGCATCGATCAGGCCACTGATTTTTGATGGGACAAACTTCGTATATTGGAAGGTAAGTGTTACTGCCTATCTTCAATCTTTGGGTACTGAAGTTTGGGACATCATAGAAACAGGGCATACTTTTCCATCAGCTACTCCTACAGATTCAGCAGAGAAAAAGAAATATGAAACAAATGCAAAGGTAGACAATACTCTTCTAGGATGCCTGTCTCAATCAGAATTTGTGAAAGTTATGCAGTATAAATCCGTAAAAGAAATATGGGACAAGATTGTTCTGAGCTATGAAGGAGATGATCAGGTAAAACTTGCAAAACTTCAAACCCTCAGGATTCAGTATGAAAATGTCAAGATGTATAATGATGAAAGTGTGGCTAACTATTTTCTTCTTGTGGATGAGATTGTTAATTGTATGAAAAATTTGGGTGAAGAAATAAAAGAGGCTGTTGTGGTTGAAAAAGTTCTAAGATCTTTGTCACCTAGGTTTGAATCTAAAGTTTCTGGAAGAAAAAGAGAATCTACAACATCTTAAAATGTCACAACTGCATGGAATTCTAACTGCTTATGAAATGAGGAAAGGACGTCCATCTGATAGGAGAGAAGCTGCCTTCAAGGCTTCGGGCAAAGGAGAGTACTGTGAATCAAGAGAAGAAGAAGAATCAAATTTTGTTAGAAATCTTCAACGAGGTACTGGATGGTTCAGAGGTAAGCTGCCCTTCAAATGCTTTTCTTGTGGAAGAGTAGGTCACTATGCTACCAAATGTCCTCATAAGGATAATATCTACAAGGGAAAGGAGCCTATTAGATGGAACAATAAATAGAATGCAAATAAGAAGAGCTACTACACTCATGAAGACAGTGATGGTGTATCAAATAGTGATGAAGATGAACGAGGTAATGACTATAAACTTTTGATGGCATTTGAATATGATGATTACATGGATGCTATAGATGTGGATAGTTTTTATGAGGAAAATTCTAGACCCAAGATATGTATAGAAGAAAATAATATGATCATTGATTCTCTACAATGTCAAATTGATGAAAAGGAAAAATATCTTGAAAAGTTAGAAGGTGAAATTGTTGGTCTTAGAAAAGAGATTGAGAAAACAAAGGCTATTAATCTTAAGTTTGTCAAAGGATCCGAAACTCTGGATGAGATCATCAATGTTCAGCGTTCTCCACTAAACAAGACAGGTCTCGGGTATAGTGGAGAAACCTCTCAAGCATCCACCTCAAAGATTTATCTTGATGCAGCAAGAAGGAATGAGCAAAAGCTCAATGGAGATCACCAGGTAAAGCAGGGACGAATTACATCAAGAGCAAACAAAGACTATCAGGTGAACCAGGGGCAATCCGTCTTAAGGGTGAACAAAAGTTACAACCAGCCACAGGTAAAATCTTCTCAATTTAATGGATATCAATAGAAATTACAATCATTTGGCCAGTAGATTTGATAACCGCAAAAGTTTCTTCAATGGACAGTGTTTCTCTTGTCATAACTTTGGTCACAAAGTAGGTCAATGTGTTGCATATAAAACAATCATGACTCGAGAAGCTCAAAAACAAAGAATTATGACTGGGATTACAAAAGGGACCTATAACAACTTTTCGGCTCTTGAAAATGAAGTTGAATTTTCTATTTGCAATAACTTTGGTCATGAAGATTCTGAATGTAGGAGTAGGTTTCAGCAGACAAAGGAACAACCCTCAAACACCAAAACATGGAGAATAAAGGAACCATAAACAGAAAGATGTGGGATAGCCTTTTATGCAGAGGGACAGGAAATCTATGGTACATCGACAGTGGATGTTCAAAGCATATGACAGGTGATAAAGAAAAACTTGAATCATATTCTACTTTAGAAAAGGGAAAGAAAGTTTCTTTTGGAAATGATACTCCTGCAGCTATAAAAGGAAAAGGCACTGCTCAGTTGAAGGAAAAGGTCAAAGCTAGAAATGTTTTGTATGTTGATGAATTGAAGCATAATCTTCTGAGTGTCAGCTAGATGTGTGATCAAGGAACTGAGGTAATATTTAGATCAAATGGATGTTGTGTTCGTGATCTTGATACAGGTGAAACTCTGATCAAAGGTAGACGAACTCCAAACAATCTATACATATTTGAAGAAGGACAACAACAATGCTATTTGAGCAAGGATGATGAACACTGGTTATGGCACCGGAGGTTGGGGCATCTAAGCTTTTCACAAATAAGGAAAGCATGCAAATACCAGGCAGTTCGTGGTCTTCCAGATATTAAAATTCCAGATAACACCATATGCAAATCATGTCAGTTTGGAAAGCAAACCAGAACTAACTTTCCGGAGAAGGAAGGATCAGCGAGCATGCCTCTTGAGCTAGTCCATACAGATGTATGTGGTCCTTTTAGGAAAAGGACACCTCGAGGAGAAGAATACTTGATATTATTCATTGACGATTTCTCCAGGTTTGTTTGGTTAGGACTTATGAAGCACAAAGACGAAGCATTTGAAAAATTCAAATCCTTAAAGCCTGGGTTGAAAATGAATCAGGTCACAAAATTAAGTGCCTCAGATCCGACAGAGGTGGGGAGTTTACCTCAAATGAATTTTTCGATTTCTGTGAAAAACATGGGATAAGAAGAGAATTCTCTACAGCTAAAACTCCTCAGCAAAATGGAGTGGTGGAAAGAATGAACAGAACAGTCCAACAAATGGCTCGTGCTATGCTTGATGAGTCAGGAACTCCTGTAACTTTCTAGGGTGAAGCTGCTCATGTTGCGGTGGTTATTCTCAACAAAACAAATGTCCGGGTGAACAGCACTCAAACTCCTCATGAGCTCTGGAATGGTAAGACTCCTTCAGTAAATCACTTCAAAATATTTGGGAGCAAATGCTATATTAAGAATATTGATGAGCAGCTTTGCAAACTTGAACCTAGAGCAGATGAAGGCATTCTTCTTGGTTACTCTCCACATAGCAAAGCATACAAGTGCTACAATAAAAGACTTGGTAGAATTGTTGA
>APFE031735576.1:964-22065 GCA_000404065.3 Pinus taeda | reverse complement strand
GAAAAGGTCCATCTGAGCACTTGTCACTTCAAGCTCATTAAAAATCAAAGGGGACTAGAGTCATCTTTAGCTTTTTCTTGACTCTTAAAAATTGAAAAAGAAAAGTTGTGTCAAAGTGTCTTTAAAATTTATTTAATTCAAAATAACATCCATGTTCCTTCATTGATCTTAGGTTGAGATAAAGGAGTCCAGCAATCATGGAATCCCTCTTAAGGGGAATCCTAATCCATTTCCTTCTTGGGGAAATATTGGTGCTCTGTATATGGCCACATTGTCCCTTCCAATAATCACAATTGTTTTGCCGGTATGGCTATTCTTAACCTTTTTTGTTCAAAATACCGTGATTCCTCAGCAATCGAATCAGCAACCAGTTGATAATGAAATTGACCCTTCGCCTTCTTTTTCGTTTGTTTCTCGCTCCCCTTCTTCCTCTTCACTTGGTGAAAATAGTGATATTAGTAACCAAGTAGATGAGAAAAAGAAGAAAGGGAAGGAGAAGAAGAAGAAGAAGTTAGTTAAGCAAGGGGGCAGCCATGAATCATCTGGTGAAAATACGCACATTAAATCTCCCAGATTTCCTTGCATAATTTGTAGGGGAGACCATTTTCATTGAGAATGTTCGTGCATCCCTCAAATCTTGAGAGAATGGTCCCCCCTTTCGCACCATCTGGTGTCATCAACTTCTGGTGATCATGTTGACAACACACCATCAACTAGTAATAGTGAAGTTCACGGACAGAAAGGAAAGGTCAAAACTCCATATAGACTATGTGAAGGGGACCATACCCTTCCCCGTTGTCCTTTTTTGGATGAAGCCAAGAGAATCTTGCATAACCGTCCTGCTTCATCGTAGCGACTTCCACCTGGATACAAGAAACTCCCACCAAGTCCTTTACTAGTTGAAAATCCGACTGACATAACTCAATCATCGGTCGAAACACCTATCATTGAGAATGAATCTTCTGAGTCCATACCAGACCAAAGTTAGCAGGTTGAGATGGCAGTCCACCCAGTTTTACCTTCAGAAGGTCCACCTTCATATGATACCATTCCCAAAGAGAATGAGAACGATATTGTTCAAATTATTTTTGTTACTTCAGAGTCCAATGAACTTGGGGGCAATCCGCTCACTCCTTCACAACAGGAAGAGAATCCCCCATCTCTCGCAACTCAAGAGGTTAATTAAACCATTTATTCGGTACCCCTCCAAGCAGTGTAGCCACTTCCTTTGATTGGAATCGACTAGCGAGATCCCGCCTTCCTTCTTACGTACCATTCCAGATCATAGTACAAGTTTACAAAATGATCGTGTCTGGCACTATCATAGATGAAGGGAGCATCAATGAGTATCCTTTCCTCAAATTCTTGGAAAGTGTTTGGTTCACCATCATTTATGCCTGTTACACAGAATTTGTTAGGCCTTAACAAAGGAACCAGTCGACCGTTAGAGATCCTTCCTAAGTTACCAATTACTTTGAGAAGAAATACCGTTCACTTGAATGTGATGGTAGTCCAAGGGTTGTTATATTACAATATACTCCTCGGATGTGACCATGTTTACAACATGGAAGCTATTGTTTCAACACTCTTTCGAATGATGTGTTTCCCACATGAAGGAAAAACTGTCATTGTTGACCAACTTTTGTTTCCTGGTTCAAACATAGCTTCAAGTCAAACATCATCCCTAAATGGTCCTTTTGCATCAACAATGTCTCTTCAACCTTCATTCCATCCACCTAATTACTGCGAATAGTCCGGTGAATGTAACGAAGCTTAGGGGGAATGCACCCTGGTCTCCTTCGGTGGACGAACCCAGTTGAAAAGATAAGTTTCCTTGTAGGTTATGTGATTGGAAGTGTTATCTCACACCATTCACCTTTGTCTATTTGATGGACAAAGACCAGGAAATGTTTCGACTGCCGACTAAAACAATTTTGCTTAACCATTTCCATATGGTCACTGGAAACTCTCCTTTTCTTGATGCTTGGGGGCATGCAAACCTTTTTATGCAAGCTAAAAACAACCAATTTCATTTTTAAATTTTTGGCTTTTAGCTTTTTAGCTTTTTAGTTTTTCAACTTCTTAGGTTAGGTGATTGGTCTGACACACCATTCACCTTTGTCTGTGCCATAGATGAAGCAAAGGAAGTGTTTTGTCCAGCTGTTGATGAAACCATCCTACCTAACCTCAATAGTTCCTTTGCTTTTTAGTTTTTTCTAGCTTTTTAGCTTTTTAGTTTTGTCATTTCTAGCTCACATAAAAGGAAACTAAGCATATGTTATCCCACGGTTCAAGCTCATTAAAAAATGAACTGGGATATGAACGATGTTATCGCATGGTTCAAGCTCGTTAAAAAATAAACCTACCAACGAGCAATGTTATCGCATTGTTCAATCTCGTTAAAAAATAAACCTACCACTGAGAATAGTTTCTCCTGGTTCAAGCCCATTAAAAAATGAATCCACCCTCAGTAAATAACATTTGTGATTGCCCTGCTATCAGCCTTTTGAGTCTTAGTTGTGTTCCTACCATCACCTCCATTCTTTTGACCGATCATATGCTTCCACTTGATTGTTTACATTTTTTAGGAACAGCTGCACTGAGTGGTCCTATTAGCCACCCTCTTCACATTACCCTGTTTTGAGAAGTTCCAAGCTTATCCAGAACCAGTTGCTACCCTAAAATGCCACTCATTCCTAAAAAACGAGTCTCCTTTAAACTCTTCTCAGACTCATTAAATCTGAAAAGATTGTCGAGCTATTGGCCTTTCCAGCTTGTCAAAGTAAGGGGAAGTGCCATCCCTCCTGTATATTTTAATATTTTTCGGACCTGAGGGATTATCTCATGAAAAATTTCGAGTGCTTGTCTTTTTGGCTCGCTAAAGTTATCAAAAGATCATCCCTTTCGTATTATTTTATCCTTTTTTGGACTTAAGGGATTATGCTATGAAAAAGAACTACTAGAGTTTCCTTTTTGTCCCTTTTCAAACTCTCTAAACATGAAAAGGATCGAGTTATCCTTGTCATTAAACTTGTTAAAACAATAGCAACAAACTTGTCCACCCAGACAAGAATGAGTTTCACTGTCGCTAGGCTCGCTAAAACATAGCAACAGGTTTGCCTGGAGGGCAAATTATAGAACAAGCATATGTTATCCTCCTCAAGCTTGACAAAAATAAAGAGGTACTGGTCAGAAATGACTCGGTAAAAAGGGAAGAAAACGTAAAGAAATTTATTGGTAGCAGGTCGCTCTTGAAAATTAAAATTTCACTCCATCACCATGATTGAGTCAGGTTGGGTTATTCCGTTCACTGGTCATATCACCATTGGTCCTCCATACCATCCATCTTTTGGGGTTAATGCTACCAATCCATCTTAGTGTCACCAATATGTTCAAGAGAAGTCATTCAGAGAATTCACCATCCAATTAATGCCTCATCCACTGCAATACCTTCATCTTCCATTTTTCATGACCACCATTCCCGAACCTTGTGTCGTCAGATCATTTTTCACCTCTAGAAAATCATTTTCTTTGTTTCATGTCGTTGATGTGGGATACATTAATGCCATCCTACAACGGGTCACTTCTTGTCGACACCAGCTCATTATCCAAGAAGTTGACTTAGAAAAAACCCTTTCAGTACTTTGAAGCTTGCATGCCTCAATGGCAAGTTTCTCACTTCCGGTGACAGGTATACATCAAAGGCCTTCGACCAAAATATTTTGCGTGGTGTTCGACATCGGATCATATTTTCACACCATGTGAATTGTACTGTAGTACCTTGAGGGTCATTATCATTATCAGTGATTCCTCCCGCGTCTGTTAATAGCTTACATTATTGGCTGGTAATCAAGCGATGCCTATCCTTGTTTGACTTAAAGACATCTTTTCACATGGATCCACTTGTACATCGGGCGAAGATTGAATGAGTTTGAAGACCCAAGATCTAGTTTCATCCACTTGGGTTGCGATATATTCAGGAATATAAAAACATCAAATGTACACAGAAGCTACACAGATGATCATCCAAGCTAAGGTATGATGACTCTACATATAAAGATTCGCCAGTCTGCAATTGCAGATGATTATCCACTCTATGTACATGAAAATGAATTTATAAAGCTGAGCATGGGAATGCCCGCCTCAGCTAGATCATGGAAAATTATATTGTGATGATGTATTATATTGTATCTTATACAGGTCACCTTATAGGTCAAATACCTCGAATCCTCATGATAAAGCATTTCACCCGACATCAAAAGATTTATGACTTCATGCTTTAGGGGGCAACTGTTATAGACATATTTGGGCACTGCAACCCCAATCTTATATGTCGATAAACAAAGGGCTCTTTAACACCTAAAATTGTTTTTTCATACCCTAAAGGATCATGTTCAATTGATTACATCATTCCCCAAAAGTTCCACCTGAAAAACCACTCAGAACTGGCCAAAACTGGACCATACTGACTGGTCCACTATCAGGGTGCAATGCATATTGACGCCTATACTAGCCAGTTGCGATGCATACTGAAGAGGCCTTCTGTGGGGTCCGATGAGTGAGAATGGACAAATATCCAAGATAGTTTACTAAGTGGATGCTTATAGAATCTTCTAGAAACTTCTCCTATGACACTTGCCTCTCTGAATTTGCCCAGGGATGAGTAAGAGATCCAAGAAATCTCCAAGTAGAACCAAGAACAACAAGTGGAATGGCACTAATAAAAATCCCAGAGATGACTCACACCCTTGAAGACATCTATAAATGGATCCCTCATCTGAGAGATCTAGAGGCTGGAATTTTGTAATTTGTAAGGAAGTGCTGATAGTTTTTCTTTGAGAAGGAGCATTGTATTGTTGGGTGATCTTGCTTTTCATGAGGTGAAGAGGGCTTTGATGCTAGGAGGGTGATGCCGGATTAGACACCTGGGTTGTAATTCTCCCTTCTATTTTAATAAAGTTCTTTGAGTTTTCCTCCATACAATCGTGTATTTGTGAATATTGTTATTTGTGAATGCCATTGTATGTTCATTGTATTTATGATTCTCCAATGCTTATGATATAATAGATCGAGATGCTTTGATGGTGTTTTGTTACTTCGCCTCTACAGGTATTCTTTAAGCGGGATAAGTAGGAGAAGATTTGCAAGCTCTATCAAAGGTGAGAGAAATCAAGAAAGGAGTCAAGCGGAAGATTTAGGTTGGTTCCTTTACCTCTCTCTTATCTATTATACATAGAGGAAATCCCAAATTTCTTTGATTGTTTGTTTCTAGGATAACTTCCAATCCTAGAGGGCTAGCAGATCGAAAAGACACTAGTTTTCCTGAAAACACGAGAGTGCTTCTCTACACCAGTGCATGGATTCCTTGCATATGTGTGAGATTGCCTTCAATTTCTATTGTGATTGTTAAGGCCTCATCGATCCAAGGCTAAATGCGCACCTTCAAGATTGCTTCCTCATGTCATGTTGTGTCCACCTGTTCTTTCAACGCTTTGGACTGTTGCATCTACGAGCCTCTAAGTGAGGGCCAACATCTATGCAGTTCCTTTAACACTGCCATACTGTTGTTGGAGTTATCAGGCCTCTGTTTCTAAGTGCTGGATGTTGGGATCCTCGTAAAGATTTGTGAGGACCTCAAATGATTCTTCCAACATGTTGGTGCAGTCTTGCACTTCACTGTCAATTTCATCCAATCCCATTGTAATAGCTAGTGCGCTGTTATCTATCTTTCAAAAGGGTGGATGGTTGTGCCTTTAACCGTAGATCGGTGATCCGAAGGTTCATCTCTAGCTGAACCTTTTTCGTTTCCTCCCTTACCTCACGTACCCCTGCTACTAGCCTATGCATGCGTGCCTCTGCTGGTCTGTCTGCTAGATGGCCAACTCTAATATGCTTTGACAAGCTTTGTCTATTACTTGTACTAGCTGTCAATTCTGCAACACCACGTCGTCGCGCTGCAAGCTTAACTATTCCATATTGATTTTCTACTCGTTGATGACTTGCAATGCGCGGCTCTTCCTAGCCCGCAGCTCTGCAGTTATCCCATCCTACAGAACGTATAAGGTGTCTCGTGTGACTGTAGCTAGGATGATTCCAAGACCCTTCAATGTGCCAATCATAAGCCTATTGACCTCATTTTTTGTCAATAATGCCCCTTCTAGCAGTGCTACGATATTCGTCACCCGAGCGCGCATCATTTGTTCTATGACCGTTGTTCTGACTGTGAGGTTGGTTGAAAGGGTACCAGCCTGAGGAGTGCACACCTACAACTCCTGTAGCTGTGCTCTAAGAGCTCCCAAAACAATCTGGTTCTCCTGTGTAAAATCCTAGAGCGCCTCAGAGGTGAAATCACACTCTTTCACCGATGTCGTGCAGATCACCCTCGGTAAGGGTGATCGGGTCCGTAGACAACTTCAATGCCTTGACCTTCTTGTGTGACCCTGTCCGCTCGGTTCGGTGTGGCCGCTTCAACTGTGTTGACACGTTTTATGGGTTCGTGCTCCCCCTTCTTCCTTTTCTTCCTGCCCATGGGAAGGCAACTCTTGGTCCTCGCGCACCTTTGCGACTGCCTCCTGCATTGCTGCTACTACTGAGGCCTTTTCCTATTCTGTTGTTGTTTGTGTAGCTTCTTGCGCCACCTGCGCTTCTACTCTTGCAACCTCCTGCCTTATTTTTTCTGCCAACTCGGTGATGTATAGTCTGGCCTCTTCTTTCTTCCTTTATGCCACCAAATTATCTATCTCCACGATGTCTGGGGTGTGCCACTTTGGTCACCATGTCTCCATGACGTTAAATATGACATTGTCTATAGCTACAAAGGGTAGCTTCCTCCATTGTTTTTCCGAGTCCTTGCGCGCTCTAATGTAAATGCTATGGATGTCTGCTTTAAATTCCGCAAAACCCTGAAGGCTGTTGTAGATAGTGGGCAAAAATAGCGGTTTGTGGTTGGTCTCCATTCTGAGGTCCATCTCCATGAACACCCAGAATATTTTACTATCGCAGATTCTAGTGGCATCCTTTATGGCCCAAAGCGAAGCATACTTTGTGGCCTCTAGCAGATCGATGTCAATTGTGGGGAATTGACTATCCTACGGTAATTCCCTTGCCATGAGCACTATGGATAGCAGAAGTCATGCGTAGTGGAACGCGTTTCCCTATTCCTAAGCTTCACGCAATTATCCAAAAACTCCTTACAGAGGAAATCAGACTAGTTAAAGTGGACCCCCTCCTCGCATTGCGTAGCTAATGCGATCATTGACGCGGGTACCTCATCTGCGCGGAACTTGTGCATAACCTTACCGACGAGTATTTTGGTCACCACTTTCACTGCTTTTTCATTGGTGCAGGATATGGCGTAGCCCATTTTCTTCTTTGCTATCTTGAACTTCTTCTTCATGACCTCCGCGATGGCCAAGTCACTGCTCTTTCCTTCCGAGATGTCCGCGGGGTCTTCTCCTTTGCGTGGAAGCTGGAAATGTGGTGAATTAAGTTTGTCGTGATGGGGATGGGCTCCTCCAGCCACAAATACCCATCATGCACTAGGCAGAGCAGCTACCTGATGCCAAAAATGGCTATTGGGGTGCAGTGGAAATGTGGCACCCAGAGCAGGTTAAGTAGCCCAAGCTTTTCCACTCTGCACAACCAATTTCACGGCTCTAATTCTGTAATCCCCACCACAGTGTTCTGCTTATGCTTCATGAGGTGCGAGGTCTCAAGGTGAGGGAACTTCTCGTGGTTAGTGAGGTTCTAATATTCGAATTTTAAGCTCGGCACCCACCCCAGGTGCATGCCCTAAAAAATAATGTTGTCTAGGAGGAGCGTGGTCTAGAGTGAGCTCTTGGTCTCATCAAGATCCCTGGGTACTTTAGCCTTCCCTTTCGGCGGGGGGACATAGGCAGGCAGTTTTTCGTCGGGGGCAAGGGGGGAGGGGGGGGTGTGCAGGCTCAGCTTACGGCTCCATGCCTTCATCCTCATCTTCTTCGATAATAAGGTCCTCTAGGTCTTCTTCTTCTTCATCGATTTCTATAGTGATGGCATTCCCCTTGTCCTCCCTTGATAGCTAGGCGTGCAGCAGGTTCCATGGGGACCATCGGTTGTTTGTCCTTCTTGGGTCTTAGCATGCACGGTGATTTTGGGATTTCTATCACAATCCCTACACCTTCCAGAGCATCCCCCACAATCAAGGCCTACGCCCTCTTCGGCGGTCATTTCTGTTATGTTCATAACATATTCAGTTGTTGCCATCGTGTGTGTCTAGAAATATAGCACTCGCGAACTCAGGGGTTCAATCCATGCTCAGCACAAAACAACCAGGGCTCTATTCAATAGCTCAGTTCGCAAATGACCAATGTTATTTGCTCGGTAGCCCTTTCTAAATTATAACACTTTTTGAATTGGAATTTGAATTTGACCGTTCCCCCCAAATCCGGTTCATTAATGCTCCTTTGGCGGAAAATTTTTCCAAATACTTCCAATAATCACGTCTTAAATGTTTGCCGCCTGCTCTATTTGGCCTCAAGTTGAGCATCCCATCATGAATAGTGACTTCAGCGGTCACTTTCTGTCCAACCTGCGCAGTAGTGCAACCCCCCGTGCGCGGGTGCAGACCTTGCGACTTTTTACCTTTGTGCGTAGCTCCACCATCGCACAACTCTCGAGCAGAGTAGTTTGTAGTCTCGCACTTTCTTTCAATTACCTGGAGTGCTAAGACTGTACATCTCTCAGATAGTCAGGTGGTTGCACCACTAGTGTAAAGTTTCATCGTGTCACCCATCACATTTCCTGGAAAATACCCACCTTTTATTATTACGGGCGGCATCGTGCACTTTATCATTTGCAACATGCTACCCTGGTCGATCCACTTAGTAATGTGTGGTCCAAGTAAAGGCATCAGACTGATCAATTCACGAAGATAGACCTCAAACCAGTTATCGTGATCGTGTGCATTATGCCTTATCACCCTGGTCTTTTTACCGATAAAATCTTCCTTTATCTCATCCTCTAGTTTCTTGAATTTCGCATCCACCAGAGCACTTTTCTTTCTTAATCGTACCCTTTCTTCTTCAAGTTCCTAGAGCCTATAATTTCCTAGTTGGATTTCTTCTAGGGTTCTGCGAATCGTCGTATCTATTGGTGCTATCATGCGCAGTCTGAGCTTTCCATGTACTATAGGACTTACAGTGTTTTCTTGATACTCTAGCCTTGGCAGTATCTGCGTAGTCAGATGCTTGCATGCCATCCTGTAAGCCCATAGAACCACTGGTACATGCAAGTCCTAGTCAGTGCGCTTCGTATTGTGGACCTTGTTTAGTGCTTCGTGTACTTTGTAAAAGGCTTCTTCGTGGATATCCTTCTGCGCACTTGGTCTTTCCATACGTCATGGTTCCAACCAAGGGGGTTGTTCACGCCATTACCTTGCCCACACCTACTTACTAATCGTGTCTCCTAACACGAAGATTGTGTGCATCCGTGCAGGTTTCACACCAGATGCCTGCATCCATTTGGATAGGTAGGCGCGCGGACCGTTTCGTGCAAAAATCTTATCTGTTAATCACATCTGAGACTTCCCGAACTGTATGTGAATCATTCATCTGCATTCGCACCAGTCCTAAAAAATTCTTTGGTGCGTACCCCACCATTGTGCAAGCATAGCACGCAGTACCCATTTCATAGCATCGAAATCCTGCTGTTTCGGTACTTCTTTTTCAAATTTGTTCAGGAAGTCATCCACCTCGCTTAACTTGTCATACATAGGCAGATCTCTTACCTTTGTTTCTACACAGTGTAGTGATCTCATCATCATGTTACAGTTGAGCATGGTTACCTCGTGTAACTGGTTCTACCATAGTTCTATCTCCTCATTAGAATCTGATGTGTAGGAGCTTTCGCACTCCCAAGAGATTCAACCATCCATGGTTGGGTTTACCCAGTCTTGCTCCCACGCGGTTATCTTGTAGATGCAGTCTAGATCATCGTCATTGTTGTAGTCACGCACTGGCTCCGTCTAGCGCGATCCTTCTGTAGGGTCTAAAGGTACGATTATGCGTAGTGACTTTTCGTCAAAGATCATCTTGCGCTTCTTCATATTTATCACTTCATTCATGTCGGTGGCCCAATCTATTCCTAATAGCACGGGGTAGGGATTACTGTCATCAACAATCTCTATTACTTCGAAATTTGCTAGCATGCTTTCTCCTTCAACATCTACTTTGATTCCCTGCAATCTCCCCATAGGTAGGATCTTTTGGGTGTTCACCATTCATAGTTGAATAGGAGACCATTGCAATGCAAAACTGCCCATGCGCTCTCATGTCTATTTTCGTAGGATGTTCACGTCCAATCCTAGATCTAGAATTTCTTTGTCCATCTCATATTCCCAAATCTGCATGGTCAATCTCATCTCTCTTCCTGTTCGTGTCGTATTCTTTCTGAGATTCTGGACTATGCACGGTTCTCCTGGCATGATCCCAGTGCATCTAGTTATGATTTCTTGTAGTCCCTTTACAACTTTGCTGTCACATAGCAACTTCATGCATGTCTCCAAGAATGTAGCGAGCATCGATGGGTCCATGTCTGCCTCTAGTTTGTCTTTATTTCTTGAAGTGGAGGCATCAACGAAGCTCTTATTAGCTTCCATGAAGGTCTCCCTAGCGTGCTACAGATCAAATTCTGGTTCCTTCATTGGAGCCTTGCAAATCGAGGTTCTTTCCTTTGTCATCCGCTATCGTAATTCCACTCTGGAGCACGATATTTACATTAGGGTCTTCCTTGCGTGGCTTAGGCCTCATCAATTGTAGGTTCTGAGTTACGGGAGGTTGGAGTGCTCCTTTATCACATAACCTCGCTATCAGTGTGGGACAATCCTATGTCTCATGATCAAACAACATATAATACAAGCATGATGGTCATGTTGGATTTGTACAATTGTGGGCATAATGCCCCAACCCTCCACAATTCTAACATATCAACTACCCGCTACCTCATCCTAGCCCCCCTCCACCTCGGCCTCATCCGGGTCCTTGAAATCCAGTGCACGCCATTCCTGCATTTTGATCGAGGGGTCATGTTTTGGCCTGAACTCTGTATCTAGGAGTTCAATCCATCATCTCATAACTTCTAAAAGTGCGTTCATTATGTCCTACTGACTTACAAAAATTAAAGAACAACTGTTGTGAACTTTGTGTATACTTTTGTAATAGATGGAAGTTATCTGTAGCATGCTTTCCTCCTATTTGACAAATCTCTTATCACAGTGCGAGTGCCACACTTGGTCATGCTTGTGCCTCTGGTCGTAGTGGCATTGGCCCTCCTCCCGCAAGGTAATTCACGAACACCGGGCAGTGGTCCTTGTCATGCCCCTCGCCCTTGCATTTTACGCACCATACCTCATCGTGCACCTCTAGGTGGGTTGCCCTATCTTGTTTCAAACTCTGCATCTCCAGGCACAAGTTTTTCAACTGTGCATGAATCTGCTAGACTCCCAGGTTATGGTCTTGTATTGGGGTCTCGTGCAATCTCATTGCGACCTCCAAGGCTTTGGCCTAAGTGGTCAGCCTTTGTTGCGACAACGTGTTCCATAGATGTGGTGTTAATGATGCTACAAACCATTCGCGGTGTTTCCCATCTATTAATGTCATGTTTGCTTCATGAATTATGCACTTCAGTCTTTGATCCAACTCCCACAGGGTCTCACCTAGTATCATTGTGATTTCTTTGAATGTAATGATTAATTGTGTGTTTGAAATTCTAAATTCTTTGTTCAGCGCCGCTTGGATATCTGCAATCCCCGCATTTGGATTATCATTAGAATGATTAATGTACCAGGTTAGTGCAAAATTGTGAAGGGAACTGACCAACTTTGCCTTCTTTATATTGTCATTTCTGACACCTTGTGCTTCTGATACAACTTTTATCACTAATCGAAATTGGTCTGGATCTTCATTCCCTACTCCCTTGAACATGGTAGCTTTATCGCACTTGCCATAATACTTCGCAGCGGTGGCGAGGGTGGTATGGGCGAAGACGGTTGTGAAGATGGTGAAAATAGTGGTGGCATTGATGGGGGTGGTATGCACAGAATTCTTTGTCTTATTAGATTGATAGCACTTTTTGGCGAGACCTACGTGAGCTATTCTTCGTCCCTTCGTGGAGGTAAAATCAAGGGGCTAGTTTCTAGTTCTGTTCAACCCTCATTCCTATAGATTCTCCAACTTTGTGTAGCCCTAAACATCAATTTTTTATAACCCTCTTTCCACACAGTAGCATTTTAATCCAAATGTTTAAAGAGTTAACATACTTACGTCACAGTCCTTTGAGGAAGCGTTGTTCCACCTCGCTATAACTGACTAAAGTATCTACTACGAACTCGGTGATGAATCCTCCTATGATTCGATCGAGCCAGTGATCGACATCACACATGATCTTATTTTTCGATACTTCTAGTCTGCGTACCAATCTAGAGTCCACACAATAGGTTTGTCGAGTTTACACTTTCCTTGGCTACTTGCTAGCTTCATGATCCACTCGTACAACTCTGTGGGGAAGGATACAAAGAAAATTTTGTGGATCTTTGTATATAAGTAGTAGCCTAACCACTCTTCCTTTGATAGCCGCAAATTCCTATTTTCCTGCGTTGCGAACTCGTGAATCTTCTTGGCTAACCAATATTCAATTCCTTTCTTTTTCAGATTCCAGTGATACAACATCATATATCTTTTTGCGGATCCCTATCCCGACAACGGAACCATTTTTTGGCTTCTTGGGCCCTGAACTAGGTTCGAAGTTAATTAGCCAAACAAATCACGGTGCTACTAGCCCTTTTAGCAACAGTGCACGGAATGCGGACCAAGGTCTCACCTGAAGTAGTATGTGAGGTTGCTAAAACTAGGTTTCCATACCCTTGAGATGTTTGAAGGGGTTTGAGTGGTCTCACCAGGTATCCTTGCACACAGGTCACTCCGCACACTTCCTTGTCCTTTACGCCCTGATATACTATCTTTGTGCATCCCTAACCAGGGACTGTGCAGCTTTCACGCTGCTAGAGCCATACTTAGTGCGATCTTACTTATCTTCTTATACCAGTTAATTACCTTCGCATACTTGGATGTCTTATGTTATAATTAGTTAAACATTCAAATAAGTTGGTGCAGTATATAAACAATAATACTTGCAAATTATACCCAATCATATATAACAAGAAAATATGCACATAGATATGGTAAACTTTCTCTTTATTGATTTTTCCAATGGTTACAGACTCAATCTACCGTGCACACTTAGCTGCAGGGGTCTGTGCACTCAGCTATAGACTACTAGGCCTCTGCGCACTCAGCTGCAGAGCCTTCTCCACTCTATGACTCATAGACACACTTTTCACTTCGACTCAATCACTTAGACTTCTCATCTTCCTCTATTCTTCGTTATCCTCTACACTTAGAGCCTTGCTCTATTTATACAATCCCATGGTCCACGGACCATGGGTAGGTCTGTCAAACCAACATTACATTACAAAAACTAGGGCGGACAACCCCGTGACTCTATTATAACTTCGCACTCCGCACCCGCAATTCGCGAAGTTTTTACAAAAAACTTTGTCAAAACTTGGGCTTTAAGCAGCAAAACATGCCTTGGGGGGATTCCATGCCCAACAGTTGATCATGAAGCACCAGCAAGACCAACTGTACTAGCAAGACATCAAACCATCCTTGCATCAAAAATGTAAATAAAATTGATATTATCGATATATAAAGATGTATTTTATGTCATTGAATATTTTTAGTTACAATAGTTTTCTTACCAAAATTGACACATTATCTGCATTCCCTGTATGTCAAACACCTCAACCTTAACTTTGTCACTAGTTGCATCAATAGGCAAGGACCTGTCCAACATGTTTTCCAAAAATTGATGCAAAGGAATTATGTTTTTGAGAAAAGCGAAGGGAAATTATGTTGTTACACAAAGCTAATGAGAAGAAGAAGAGGTTGGAATAACAACACAACGAAAAAAATCCAACGGAACATGGATGGCTATCCATTCAAGAATTCATGTGGCACTATTAAATTTCCAATAGAACAACGATGGCTATTCATTCTAGTATTCAGGTGGCACCACCATATTATGAGCTAGAGCAGGGTCTATGTGCTTTTGTACCATAGTGCACGGTGAAGGTGTTGTTGCACCGTTGTTTACATGTGAAGAAGGGACGAATACATAGAGATGTTTATTTATGGGTATCATGCATACAGAGAATAGAGAGAGACACAAAGCTACAAAGAATAGAGAGGCACAAAGGCACAAAATACGTTAGAGATAAATATGGGGGAACAACGGGAAAAAGCTCCATGGTTTTGGTTCACCAAGATCAAAAAGTGTATCCACTAAGATCAAAAAGTATATGCACTAAGCCTACAAGGTGAAGAGCATGTAGTAAGCCTACAAGGTGAAGAGCATACACTAGATGAGAGAGCAAAGATGGAAAGCTAAGGTGAATGGCTTCAATTAAGCCCAACTATATACACCACCACACCAGTACATGCACATAGCCATGTAGAGTTCCATGTGTACTGACCATAGACAATGTTTTAAAAACCAATGCTTTACGAACCATAATAGGAACCAAATATTATGGAAAAAAAACTAACATTTATTAGTTTTGATTTTGAAAATACAAATTCAAAACACTTATCAATTCCAAAAATTATATGAAGAAGATATCCTATCTAGCCTTTTTACCTCAAGAAGAAGTCAAATAAAATCATCAAACTATTTGATTGGTCTATCAAATCGTTGTATCAATGTGATTCGAACAACTATATTTTATAAATACAGATACAAAACTTTATCTCAAAATAAACACTAACTAATACTAAAATCTAAAACCGATTACTATATTCCCATTACGCAGGGACTAAAAATTATGAAATCTAAATTCTAAGCATTAGACTCTGCTTGAAGTGGTGCGATGGAACAATCTTTTCACAACTGTGGGAACATACCTTTCAACTCATATTTTAACTTTCATTTTCAGATAAAAGGGGTGGATAACAATAACCTAGAATCACGCAGGGTTTCGGCCGAGTGATATGATATTATGTAGTCATATCTTTGATATCTTCAAATGTGAAATAATCAAAAGGTTTATATAATCTTATAAATGGATGAATTTACCATTAGATACGATATACATCAGATTTTTAAAATATTTCAAAACCCATAATCGAGTTACAATCATATATACTAGAAAAACATACTACTACATTGTAAATGCTGTATATCTAAAGCATATTGCTCCATTGTAATGCTCTCCTATTTCAGTGAGTAAATTACAAATTGGGATCGATGGATCACCCTTTCTGTCCGGCTCAGAAATCGACAAAGATATCTGGATCGTATATTGAAAATTTGGGAAATAACCTATAATCTGATGCTTTGACTTGTGTGACACCTCTCCTAATAGTTATATTTCCAGATATTCTGCAAATATGCAATGGACATCTGTTCATTGCCTTTTGACAGTGAAAAACATTAAATGTTAGATAAACAGTAAGTGGTGATGTCAACAAAGATACATTGATATTCATATCATCTCATGATTAAATTACAATATTGGTCGAACCGAATAAATAGATATTCATATCGTCCCAGGAATAAATTACAATATTGGTCTAACGGAATAATAGTTATATTTACATCGATATACACACGTCATTATTGGAATTAGGCATTTTAATTATTTTGTTAATTAATTTTTGTTACTCCATTAATAAATGAAATTGAAAATGATATCTGAATCAAGTATTTAAACCATGTTTAAATTATTTTTTTTGTCAAACTATAATTAAAAATTTACTGATGCCATTAATAATTGACCACTTACGAAGATTAATGAAAATAAGATTTGTGCATTACTTATTTTGAAAAGTGTCATGTTTATTGGAAGGCTATTGAATTATGAAACATGGCCACATGTCCACTGGCTTATCCCAATTTAGTTTATAATGTAAGTTTTTCCAATATAACATTGTTTTCTCTAGCTTGTGAAACGTGGCCGCATTCAATCATGAAATGCCAAATGGTTGGCATGCATCCACTTATGGCTACATTCAATGATAGAAACGCCTTACGATTTGCATTCTCCTCCCCTCGTCCAAATCGACTCCATGAATTCAAAATTTCAAATGTGTGTTGAATGGATGGAAACCTGTGGGAGTGGATTTTGATTAACGACAGAGAATCATCTATGACAACTTCAATCGTTCTTGCATCTATTGTGTTCCTAATATGTTTCTAGGACCGTGCTGGAACAACATGCCAGGTTTTTATATAAACGCCTGTAAATAGAATGTTAAATTATTGGAATTTGTTGCACTCCTGCGTGACAAAAAAAATTGTCGATTAGGTTTTTATTTTCAAAGAATCTTAACCTGTAGGTTTAGTCAATGTAGTAATATTTTAAATTCCTTGCTGATGGACTCACTAGGATGAAAAAAAACACATTTCTTAATATTTATTTTATTCGTTGTTTAGACATAGTCATGAAAAGCAAAAATGTTTTTATCAAATTGCCGAGATAAACCAAAAATAATTTGATATGGTTTTTTGATTGGTATTTGTCTTAATGTTTCGATTCTCGAAGTCATATCAATTAGGTTGAATTTCACAACATTCTCAGACCACAATGATGCATTCAAACAGATTATAGAATGAGTTTTTATTCTAATGCTTGCTATTACATTTTTTGCTTGTGGCTTAATTGGGAATTGGGTCAGAGTATATAGGGAGCAGCAAGCGAGGTTTATATACTTTGCAATGGTATATTCCTGGAATGGTGATTGGTTACTTGAATATCTTTTCAATGGATTACATAATTTTACAGATGGGATGGCATCATGGATCTAGGAAGTGCATTCCTACTTCATGGATCAATTGGTAGACGTTGGCGAACACTATTTTTTCTTGCACATGCGCTTTTTTAAGAGATTGGGGGATTTGGGAATAGGTTTCACGGTATTCAAAGCACTTTTCTTCAATTTCTCATCACCATTGGTAGCAGTAGTAGGAACTGCATTGGTTGGCTGTGTTAATAGGAAAAGATACAACACATTCATCATGGATAGAGGGATTTATGACTGGTGGATTTATCTATATTGTAATTGTTGGAGTGTTTCCTTAAATGCACCATAAAAGAACGTAATTTTGTTAAGTGTGAAGCCAAATTCATGGAGGATTCTAGATTAGATTTTTCTAGATCTCCGAGATTCTATATCCTCCTACATCGCAGTGGTTTCTAGATCATTCCAGATCTCCATCTCAATCACATACAGAATTCTAGATCCTTCTTCTGCCTCTATAAATTTGTAATTTCTGTGGCCAAGGAAAACAAGCCAAGGCCAAGCCTATTATGTAATGCAAAGTGATTTCTGTTCTCCAGTGATTGTTTTATCTATTCCGCTATTTAATCTTGTTGTTTCTCCATTTGTCTATCTCTTTGAATTATTCTCTGCTATTGCCGTCTAGTGTTCGTTAAAATGTTGGTTGTTACTCCTGGAGCCTGTTGAAGGATCTGTCTAGGAAATAGCTGAGGAATGTTGGAACTAAAAGGCAATCGCTGCAAGAAAAACAAGGTCGTGGACCTACTTTCAAACGTGTTTCTGGAGTTTGAAAAGTGGAGATCCGTGGAGATTGGAGTTGAAATAAGTTTTTTTACATCAAACTTGCACATATACGTCAAGTTTTTTTTCTCAAACCAACATATGCATGTGTGAAATGTGAAAAGGTTAAAACATTATATCTGTTTTTATATTTATTATGAAACATCTATAATTATATGTTGGAATTTTGAAAAGTATATTTTAAAAAGGAGTAGGAATTTTGAAAAGGATATTTTAAAAGGAGGAAGGTGATTATTACTAAATTTTAAAGAGTAGTAATTAAAATTTTATTTTTAAGTGGAGTTTTTTTTTGTGTTTTGAGGCATGAGTTTGATTGAAAATGGAGACAATACTTACAGATATGGAGAAGTTGAGCGGGGCTAATTTTTCCCTATCGAAATCACAGATGGAGGATATATTGATTTTAAGGGATCAATATTTGCCGATTGAGGGCACAACAAAGAAACCCTCATCAATGACAAATGAAGAGTGGAATAAGCTAGATAGAAAGGCGATTGCCTCAATCCACCAATATTTAGCAAAGAATGTTTATTTCAATGTGTCCGAAGAAAGACGGCTGAAGGATTATGGAAGAAGCTCCATGATCTATATGAGAAGAACACAACATCAAACAACGTGATCTTGATGAAGAAGCTTTATAATCTCAAAATGAATGAGGGTGATTCAGTTGCTGAGCACTTGAATGCATTTAATATTATTACTAATCAAGTTGTCTCTGTTAAAATCATTTTAGATGATGAAATTATAGCTATTTTGCTAATGTGTTCTATGCCAGACAGCTGGGAAAATTTAATTGTAGCTATGAGTACTTCAACAACTACAAGGACCCTGAAGTTTGATGATGTCATAAGCAGATTAATGAATGAGGACCTGCAACACAAGTCAATTGTGGAAAACCAGGGAGGAGAGGCTCTAGCTCTAGCTAATCGTGGTAGGAGAATGGATCGAGGCCAGTAAGGGCGATCAAGATCGAGAGGCCGATCAAAATCAAGGAGAGGCAGAATCATTTGATTTCATTATGGCAAACCCGAGCACATGAAGAAAGAATGTTGATTTTGGAAGAAAGGACAAAAGGATCAAAGACCGTCTAGTACAAATCACAAGTCATCCAGCACAAATGAAGGTGAAACTACTGTTGTAGCCACATATGGTGATTTGTTGTTTACTGTTTCAGTAGAGGATGCATGTGTATATACATCTAGCAGTGGCTTTGATTGGATCCTTGAATTTGGGGCATCTCACCATGTAACCCCATGCAAAGATATTTTTGTTTCATATAATCCCAATGATTATGGTAGAGTGCATTTGGGGAATAATCATTTTTGCAGTATTGTTGGAGTGGGAGATGTCCAGATCAAGATGAAAGATGAAAAAAATGTATTGTTGAAACAAGTTAGGCATGTACCAGAAATGTGCATGAGTTTAATCTCTATGGGACGACTGGATGATGAAGGCTATTCGACAAGCTTTGGAAAAGGAGGTTGGAAAATTAGCAAAGGTGCATTGGTCTTGGCCAAAGGACCCAAGACAAGAACATTATTCACATTGAAGACACTGATAGGAAAATTAGATTTGGCTACTGTCACAAAAGAAGGAAATTCAACAGATCTGTGGCATAAGTGTTTGCGTCACATGAGCAATAAGGGCTTAAAAATCCTTATTGGTAAAAATTTATTGCCAGGTTTGAAATCCTACAATCTTGATCTTTGTGAGCATTATATATATGGTAGACAAATAAGGGTTTCATTCCTTAGAGGTGGCCATGACGGAAAGAAAAATGTGTTAGAATTGGTACACTTAGATGTGTTTGGGCTCGTTACATCAAATCATTAGGCGGAGCATCATATTTTGTAACATTTATAGATGATGCATCCAGGAAAGTTTGGAATATCCTATGAAAAATAAAAATGAAGTGTTTGGAATATTTAAAAAATTCCATGTTGCTATTGAAAGAGAGACTAACAAATCACTGAAGTGTTTGAGAATAGATAATGGTGGAGAATATTGCTCAAATGCATTTAAGGAATATTGTAACAGGTTTGGCATAAAGCATGAGAAGACTATGCCTAGTACTCCTCAACAAAATGGTGTCGCAGAAAAGATGAATTGCACTATAATGGAAAAGGTGCAAAGTATGTTGTCCAATTCTGGTTTGGAGAAGAATTTTTGGGCTGAAGCAGTCAGGACTGCTTGCTACCTCATAAATAGATCTCCAACTACAGCCTTAGATTGCAGTATCCCTGAAGAAGTCTGGACTGGTAAGAATTTGAATTATTCTCACTTGAAAATCTTTGGATGTGAAGCATTCGTACATATTCCCAAAGAAAATAGAACTAAGAGAGATGATAAATCTATGAAATGCATTTTTTTGGGATATGCAGATGAAGATCTTGGTTATCGTCTATGGGATCCAGTCAAACATAAAATTATTAGAAGTAGGGATGTTATATTTAATGAGTCAAAAATGTTCAAGAGGACTGTAGGTGAGTTGGAGGTCAAGAAGGTTATTGACAGGTTTGAAGAGCAGTAGGAAAACATACCACCAATACAAGAAAATGAACAACAAATTCAGGAGCATGAAGAACAACAAGTGGAAAATAATGAACAACAATAAGAAGGAATCTTGCAGGATCCTTTACAGGAGATTCAACCTGATAATGCACCACCACAGTTGGTTTGCAAATCTTCTAGGCTTCATAAACCTTCACAAAGGTATCCTCCTTCAAACTATATTTTGTTGACTGATGAAGGTGAACCTAATTGTTTTCAAGAAGCTTGTAAAGTCGAGCATAGTAAAGAATGGAAGAAAATAATGGAAGAAGAAATGAACTCTTTGCTAGAAATAAAACTTGGGAGTTGGTAAACCTCCCAAAAGGTAGAAAGGCTCTACAAAACAAATGGGTTTACAGGATTAAGCATGAAGTTGACGAAAAGAAGGAGAGGTATAAAGCAAGACTGGTGGTGAAAGGTTTTTCCCAAAACGAAGGTATTGATTTCACTGGAATTTTCTCACCTGTTGTTAAAATGTCATCCATTAGAGTCATTCTTGGTCTAGTTGCTGCTTTAGACCTAGAATGTGAATAGTTAGTTGTAAAAATTGCTTTGCTTCATGGTGAATTTGTTATGAAACTAGCTCAAGAAAGATAGAAAAATTAGATCAATGCCTTAGAATTCAGCCTCTTTGAGGGGACAACCTCCTTTATATTACATAAATGAACAATTCTTCGATGATACAAATGATAAAACCTCCTTTCTATATATAGGAGTCTAAGGAGTAACAATATAACCCAACCGACCTAACAATAATAATATAAAGCCACAAAAATAACAATAGAGGGATTCTATGGGGCACAGTAATAACAATATGGGGACAATAGGGGCACACAATATTAATAAGGGGTACAACTACAATAGTAATGGGGTAATCAC
>APFE031735564.1:388317-433175 GCA_000404065.3 Pinus taeda | reverse complement strand
TCCTTCTTGTATTCTACCTCTTATCTAACTTCACCCTCTTCCTCTCTAACTTTGTTTCCTTGCTAAAGTTTCATCTCCTTTAGTAAAATTTTGGTATGTTTCTTGAATTGTTTTTAGGGTTAAAATTTTGATCTTATCTTTGATATCATATCTCAATCCATTTATGTACTTGGCTACCTTCTTGTCATCCTCTTCCACATGACTATTGCTAATATTGATCTGATAAAAATCCTATATATATTTTGTAACTGTCATAGCCTTCTATCTGAAATTTTTCATCTATCTAAAAAGATTCACCTAATAATACTTTGGCACGAATTCTCCTTTGAATTTTGCTACCATCCTATCATAATTATTGATTTTTGCTTTGCCTTTCTTTTTTCTTTCTGCATGTACCTCATCAACCATAATTTTTCACGCCCTTTCAACATTGTCATGGCATACTTAAATTTCGTATCATCAACAACATCCTCATATTCAAAATACTTTTCCAAAGCATTGACCCAATCTATTAGCACTTCCAGATTTATGTTTCCATCATACATTGGCAACTCCATATTCAGTTTGGCATTGACTCTCAAAATTGTCTTCAACATCCTTTCATCCTTTGTTTCACCTGCTTGTGCTTCATCTTCATAAATTTCTTCTCCTTCATCACTAACATCTCCTATGTCAAAATTTCTCTTTTTAGAAACATCCCTTCATCCATTCTATCCCAAAGGTAACTAACTTCCTCCATCAAAACTGAATTTTAAATAATTTTCGCTTGACCTATTGCTATGCCTCTCCTCCATTTACCTTCCATATTTCCAACTTTCCTACCCTAATACCACAAAATGGCACATACCGTATAACTTAACAAGGAATTGGGTTTATTTTTAAGCATAATATACTATTACAAGCTTCGATAATCATCAATCATCAATGTACATTGGTCCTTCATGGTCATGGTGCACTATTCCTTTATTAGTTTAAACGTCTCAATAGTATAAAGTAACATTCTTTTATTTCCCTCATGACCATGGTTCAACGTGATCTTAAAATTGTGGAATATTTCATAGCTACATGGAGCTAAGTTTGCACTCCATGGAAATATCGTCATAAGACAGTGAGCATTGGATCTTGGGTCTTAAGGCATTTATCTAATTCAATTTAATCCAATTACAAAGGCCAACCTCCTAGGACTGAAGAGATAGGGTGTTATTTTATGTGAAATTCCCTTCACTTAACATATGCTATTGATACTTTGACATACGGATGCTTCTATATGAGACTTTGGTTTCAAGGTTATATTTTGTAAACTTGTCTCTTTTCTGAAATTCGGTTATTGAGCTTGAGATTCCCAATGTTTACTTGAGACATTTCAGGATTTCAAAATCCAAAATATCAAACTAACCAAGATGGATCACGATCCAAGAGTCAAAATTCAAAAGCTAAGTTCCAAGAGGCAACAAATTCTATAACACCTAATATATTTCTCATAGTCATTAAAAGGTAGAATGTCTACAAATCGAGAGATAAGAGTGTTTCATATTGGATAATTAGACTATTTATCATCCATCTTGATTCTTTCAAGGTGGAAAAAGTAGAGGAATCAACTCACAGGACCATTTTTACGAGCGAGATTCAGTTTGGCAAATTAGTGCTTGAAACCTTTCAGCTTAATTTTGAGTTGTCCAATGACAATTTTTGGGGCTAAGACTTTTCCCTTTTAGAGAGGCACATTTTATTCCTATTCAACACACTAATATCTTTCTAATAGTGTAATAATCACCTCAATTGAAGTATGTATGAAAAATTTATGCCACTTGAAAGTTGACCTTCTTGATTTCACCATCATAAATCGAGAGGATGCCACATCATTGCCCATTTTCATGGAAAATGGGTTAGCCATATGATCATGATGAAGAATACTCTAGAAGAGTCTATATTTGAACTCTAGTTAATATTTGATGGAGTCAAACCTAACGACTAGTAGGATATTGGGTTTTGTTATATCTTTGCTAGTAAGAGGAAAAGGGTTCCATTCTATTTTAGTGCATTTGTTCCATAGATGAGTAGAGTAGCTAAGAGTTATAGGGAGAGAGGAAAAAAAGAGTATTTTTTCCCTATAGTATCTTGTTGGAATAATTTATTGGGGTCAAAACAAGCTTGGGATTTTGATATAATGATCATATGGCTGCAAAAAATTAGTGAATTTGGATGCATTTCCACCTAGATTGATAATGCTCATCAAACCATTTCCAGTGATACGTAGCATTCCTTAAGGGTCAAATTCGTTGAAGAAATATTAAGGTTAAATATTTATGCCCAAAATGAAAGGGTTCAATCCCCAAGAATCCATATTTTTAAAGGTTCATCAATGCCCCTAGAAGAAGGGCTAATTTGTAATCAATCTACCCATGTCCAAGTATCCAAGAAAGGAGTTGTTATGAAGAAAATAAAAAATTATAAAGACTAAACCTCCTACTTTAAGTTAGCCTTAATTGGTTTAGGTATGTTCTAATGTGAAATATATGCGTATTTTGAAGGTCTAAATTGGCCCCAAATTTGGCCTCCCTCAAACAATATTTATACACCAACCATTGGAATTTTAGGGGCAAGAATTCATTGATTCATTTGAGATTCAAGGAGTAGTGCAAGACAAAACATTTGAGGCCATGTGGTTAAATAAAAATATGAAGAAAGGAATAATTCTTTTTTCAGACCAGGTAGTAACTCCACAAAGCAAAAATTGATTCATATTATTTATTCAATCAGGTAGGTCTATTATATACATGAAGGAGAGACTGTTCAGTTCATCTCCCGATGACTGTTCACATTTCTCATTTATTTATTTACATATATTTACCCAATCACAGGATTAGGTGTCAACATTCCCCCCCTTAATCTGAGGGATGTCGGTGAGTCCAAGCACTATTCTGAATCATTCAAGCGTTTCTCTTCCAAGTGCTTTGGTGAAGATATCTGCAATTTGCTTATTTATGGAACAATGACGAAGATGGATTGTTTTGGCCTCAACATGATGTCGAATCAGATGATGTTTAGTATTGATGTGCTTCGTTCAATCATGGAACTTTGGGTTCTTGGCCAACTTTATTGCAGAGGTATTGTCAATCATGAGTGGAGTTGATTGTACTTATTTTACCTACAAATCTTCAAGAATTTTCCTGAGCCACACAATTTCTCTTGTTGCTTCAGCTACTGCCACATATTCTGCTTCTATTGTGGAATCTGCTGGAACTAATTGTTTGTGTGATCTCCAGTTGACAACTCTTGATCCAAGACTCATAGCATATCCTAAAGTTGATACCCCAGTTTCTTTGTCTCCATCAAAGTATGAATCAGAGTATCTAATCAAGCTGAAGTCGTCCACCTGTGTATACTTGATTCCAAAGTCTTGAGTTCCCTTCAAGTACCTTAGAACGCTTTTTTCAGCAAACCAATGTCCCTCACAAGGCTTTTGCATAAATCTGGAGAGGATTCCAACAACAAATGAAATGTCTGGTCTAGTGTTAGTTAGATAGTTGAGACTTCCTACAAGCTGTCTATACTTTGTTGCATCCTCAAATTCTTTTCCTTCAATAGATGTGAGATTTAAGCTTTGTTCCATTGGAGTAGTAAGAGGATTTCACTCTGTCATGCCAAACCTGTTCAATAGATCACCAATGTATTTCTTTTGAGAAAGAAATACGGACTTTGGATGTTAGGTTACTTCAATGCCAAGATAGTAATGAACATAGCCCAAATCAGTCATTTCAAAACTTTTCCCCAATTCCTTCTTTATGGATGCAATGTAGCTTTCATTGTTCCCTGTCATGAAAAGATCATCTACATATACCACAACTGTTTTGCCAACTTTCTTGACAAATAAAGTTGTATCATCAAGATCAAAATGTTTGAAATTGAGTTTCAGAAGATGCTCAGCTAGTTTTTCATACCAGGCTCGCAGTGCTTGTTTGAGGCCATACAAGGACTTCACAAGTTTGCATACTTTATGTTCATGTCCTTTCACAGCAAATCCTTCAGGCTGGGACATATTTTTCTTCTTTTAGATCTCCATTCAAGAAAGCAGTTTTTACATCCATTTGATGGAATTTCCAACCATTCTGAGTTGATAGTGCAAAGAGTGTCCGGGTGGTAGCCCATTTTGCTGTGGGGGCAAAAGTCTCCTCATAATCGACCCCTTCCTTCTGTGCCAAACCTTTTGCCAAAAACCTAGCTTTGTGCTTGTCAAGTGAGCCATCAGCTTTATACTTGTTCTTGTAGACCCACTTGCAGCCAATTGGTTTGGTTCCTAATGTAGGATCAACCAGCTTCCAAGTGCCATTCTTGATGAGGGCATCATACTCCTTTTGCATCGCTTCTTTCCATTCATCATGAGATGCAGCTTCTTTGAAGGAAGTTGGTTCAAAATTTGTAGACAAGTTCAATTCACAATCATAAGACACATCCATATCAATAGGTGAATTAGAGTCATCTACATCACCTCCATTTTTCTGGTTTGAATTTCTGGTTCCTGTCTTCCCAACTTCATCAGGATGAACACTTTCAAGTGTCTTTGTCAGCCACTTTGGGGGACCTTTCTAAGATGGTACAGGCTACTCCGTTGATTGCATTGGGACTTGTTATCACTCAGGTTGTTCCCCAAAACTTGTGAGAAAAGGGAATAAGGCTGAGGTAACCACTAACCAATCTTTTAGATGCAACTTCTAGCCAAACTGCATCCAGAGAGGGCTCTCTCTATATAATTTAACTTTGTTTATTTGAAGTTTTTGTGCTAGTTATGATGTGCAGAGGTTTGTTTTAAATGTGTTTAGATGGTGATTTCAAACAGAGGTAGGATGCAAGTCTGAAATATTTTATTCCATTGGGAAATGGAGTCTAGGAATATGGACTGCTGAGTGCGCTTTTGTGATGATGAGCAATACTATAGAGCAAGATAATCAGTTTTGGAACAATATTGAAAGCTAGTTATTGATGGGATGTAAGCTAGGGGATAAAGGGCAATAAAGAATCCTTTATCATGGTGGCAGAGGGAAGGTGATTGAATATTTTCAAGGAGCAATGAAGAATTCCTTGACAATTTTCAGAATGAAGGAATTAGTAGAAACATAAGCATTTAAGAATTTCTATTTATGCTAATTGTGAAGAAAACATAAATAACAACATGAATTGAACCAAGAGTGTATTTAAACAAGTTCTGGGCTATTCTTTTTCGCTATTGTTAAGATTATGAAACATATATGAGATTTACAAACATAGAAAACACAAAAACACAGTTAGAATAACTTATTGAGCCAAAGAAAGACACAGGAATTCTGTAGCAGAGTCTAGAATCATCACATCGACATTCAGAAGTTCTAGCAGAAATCCATCTCAACAGCCTTTGTTTTAATAAATATCAGAGTTACACCGCAGTTCAATAGGAGAATCACCAACCTCGAATACATTCGTTTGGGGGGTATTTATACAAAAAGAGAGTTTACAAAATATCTTGAGGATAAGATAAGGAGTAATAACTTCCTTTAGCTACTTTGTCAGAGAAATAAATGAAGAAATAAAGTTAGGACTTATTGTGGATGTGTTGGCTGCTTTAACTGACAAGATATTTTAGACTTTTCACACAGGAATTCGGTTGGTAGTTATGTCCTTGATTTGATTTCCTACGTTGTCCTGATCTGTTCACCTACTCTTGATTCATCTTTAATGTGTCCTGATCCTCTCTTGAGCTCCTTCCTTCATATCTGCCACGTTTCTTGCTCTTTGACCAAATGTACATAGCCAGAAAGATCCAAATTTACTTTGGAAAAAATTCCAGCATGCTCTGCCACCACTATTCTGTAGGCAACTAATGTGTTTGTATTTTTACAAGTATTTCATCAGCATCAATATACCTGTAAAAGTTAGCCTTGACTTCAAGAAGATGATTTATTTCATGTTCTATAAAAAAACATTTCTCGAATTTGTCATACAAGCTCTGTCTAGAAGGAGGTCGTGCGTCTTTTGAGCTGCTGGATGATGCAGTGATTTGATTTGTTACATACATGTTCACCCGATGAGCATACTGTTGATGTGATAACAGTTTTGGTTGCTTGTTACTAAACTGGGTAGACCCTTTTGCTGCAAGATTGTGAATTTCTCTGTGAAGGCATTAATATCCATCTGCATCTCTTGACACTTTCTTTCCAAAGTCTATACAAAATTTCTCATTGATATCACCTTCTTTATTGTGAAAATGGTGCCTGTCCTGTCAATGATCTCCAAAGCTGCTAGTTCCTTAGTATTGGTATTCAAAAAATGAATGAGCCTATTGGCCTACTTAGGCATATTTCCTAATGATGCCCTGGCCCTTTGCATTTGCTCTTGTGCCCTTTCTATTAATTTAATTTGTTCATAAATTGTCTGAATTGATCACCATTGGTCAGTAATGGACTGGGAAATCTTGGTCCACAAAATCATTTTAATGTCTGCCAGAGGTTTATGCAAGGTGAGATCCTTTTCCAGTGATTTCACCTTGTTCTCCAGGGCCTTCAATTCTCTGGTCTTCTCTACCACTATTATTTTTGATTTGTCATAGCTCACTTCTAGCTTGGCTAGCCTTTATTTTGTCTCTTTGAGCTCTGACATTTGACCTTCTAGTTGTTTCACTGCCTTCATCGTTTCTTCCATCCTCATGCTGGTCTCAGGCTCTATTGTTGTTGCTACTGTAGCATCTGTAGTTGTTGTACCTATTGTTGATGCTGGCTCAGTGGGAGGGTTTGTTGTTGTGTCTATGGGGGGAGCAGAGACAATCGTTGGAGTTGTTTCGGGTGGCTTGGAGGTCGACTCTCCTTGCTTAGTTTGCAATGTTTTTTGCAACTCTTTCTCTGTCTGCATTAGCCTTTGATTCATTCTCATCAATAAATCCATGACATCCTCTTCTGCGTTTTCTTGTGCTAGTTCTGTTGTTTGTGGATGCATGGTGACAGGTAGCTTCAATTCCTTTCTAAGGGCAACCATATCTTCCTCCTTCTTTTTGATCAATGCTTTGATGCCCTTGGCATCCTTGGGATCATGTCCCAACTCAATAATTATTTCTTCCAGAGTCTTTATTCGATTGTCTTTGGCTAGAGAAGAGATTGTTTCCAAGTCCAATTGAGCATATGTATTACTCAATGACTCTTTTAATTGGTGGGCCAACATTACCTTGTCTGCTAGTGTGGCATAGACCATTTCACCCATTAGTTTGTGCAATTCTATTTGTTCCATTGGGTGTATGTCTTTGGCAAGGACCTCTAGATTGGTCCTTATGTAGTTAGCTGCAGACTGTGGCTGTTGGACCTTGGGCTTGAAATGACTTAAAATCATTTTCTCATCCTTGATGTCATAGGCTGCCATTAGTCTATGTTGTTTGGAGGGTGTCATCTTAAGAAATTGATCATACAATTGAATTCTTAATGACTCATTTTGAGCCTTAATCTCCATGAATGATTGTTTGATGTATGATGGTTTCCTGGCTTACGACCTTGAGGAGGATACTTCCATTCCATGCTACCTCCCTCCTTCTTGTCTGTTAGAGCTAGCAGAAGTATGTTGGTTGATGGCGCTCTCTCCTCTTGTGCTTTCAGTGACATCTTCCACAATGTCCTCTTCAAGAGGATCTACCCTTTGCCTCTTGGCCTCTTGCTGTTCTGTTGACCCACTTGCAGGTGTGGTCTCTTCTCGGTCTCTTTTCTTGCTTCTCTCCTTCGGAAGAGGAGTTTGCAGTGGTGGCACCTCTGGTGCTTGTGTCTGTAGTGAAGGGGCTTGCTCTTGACTGTGTTCTTCTGAGGTAGTAGGCTATTCTTCAATTGCTTCTTGCTCTGTAACTACCATCTCCTTTCCTTTTGTTGTCCTTGTTGTTGGTGTAGTCCTTTCCTGGGCAACCTGTTGTGCAGTTGTGGCAGTCAATGAGCTTTCCCTGGTTTGCTGTGGCTTTCTGAAAGACACCTGCCCAAAAGAATCTAAGTCAAGAGTTTTTTCGAAATATTTCATGGTTTGTTCCATTTTCTCTTCCTAAGTTAACTCTTCAACTAGTGTGCCCTCCAACCACTCATCTTGGTTGGAAAACTTTTCTATGTCAAGGATGCTACATTGTTCATAGGGTGCCAGCCTATATTTTACCCTTCTTGCATTGATAAAGCCATATGGGTCATAGGGTACCCACCAAAACCTCCTCTTGAGTCTGAATGTTTGACCTAATAGTTCATCAGCATCCTTTCATCCCTCTTTCTTGTTCATAACAAAGGGGCCTAATTGGTCTCTGAGTTTCAATCGGGCCTTTTTCTTTGTGCTATGGAAGTGACTTAGATCCGAATTGATGAATTGCCTGAAATATTCCAAGGGAAACAGTCTCATTGGCACATATCTAGGAAGTTTGTAGGGGCATAGCTCACAGCCATATATCCTCAGAATAATGTGATTCTGGTAAAAGTACCAGTCACCTATTTTATAGTTTTTCGAGAGCTGTAGTATTTTTTGCATATCATGTGTCAGTCTAGGAAGAGGAGTTCTCATCAAGAGAGAAGAGAATTGGTATACAAATAAATCAACAAACTCACAATAAGAGTAATGAGAGCTGCGAACATCATGAAAGATTGGGGTCCAAAAAATCACAGACCTCCTTTCCCCTTTATGGTTCAGTTTTCTAATGGGGAATTGGAAGATATCTGATTGGTAGTATAAGAATAGATGATAGAAATAGGATGAATATTTGAAGATTCCCTCCCTATCTAGCCTCAACAATTGATCATGTATCTTGTTGGCAATAAACTTGGCATAGTTGTATTTGACAGTAGGGGGCTACCTTGAGGTAAAGATAGAGAAAATAACCAATATGGTTTCATCAATATGCTCACTTGTTTTGAACCACAACACAAAAGATATCATATCAACAACTAATATACCCATTTCAGTGAAAGAGGCATAGTGAAAAGGAGGTGGCTCCTTAGGCTGGCGATCTGCTCTCATGAACACTTTGGCAATTCTGGTTATCTCTAAGCTGGAGAGTTTGGGACCTTCATCCAGCAAGTACTTCATGGTAAGAGGAAACTAGAGGTGGGTTGGTTTGAATTTCAACATCTGGTTTATAGAGTCACGAGTGATATAAAAAAGGGTAGTCCTAGATGGACTCTTAACTGCCCTGTTTTTTGGCTCGTAGTTCTCACAACAGAGGTGAATGATCTCAGGGAATATATTCACAGAGGGGAGGTAGTATCTAGGTAGACTTGATTCCCAAATTCCATAGACATCATCTTTATTTAAGTAACTATTTCTAAGCTCACAGACTACTTGTAGATGGTTTTGGTAGCCTACTAGGTCTTGGATTAGATAGTCTCTATCAGGCAAGGGCAAATGTTCCAACTCTTTGTGTGGTGCATTAAGGGGAGTGATGTTCAAGGCCACTGGACCTTCCATGGCTCAGCTTTGTTGCCTTTAAAATTTGAACCTTTGACTCTGTGCAGGCCAAATGGGCAGAACAATGGCTCTGTGGATTTCTCCGGGATTTTCGCCGTTGAAACTGGTTTGTTGGCTTCAGTTTAGCTCTATGGATTGAAGTCAACTGGAGAAACAGGAGGTATGGGCTTCTTTGGCACAATGGGTTTCAATTGTGGGAAAAAGGCAGCTTTCGGGGTTTCTTGGAGAGTTTGCAGGGCCGAACGAGCTCAATTTTAGTTCACTGTGTGATTTTATGGTGAATTCAGCAAGAGAGAGGCTTATGGGGGACTTTTGGGCACCAACACAGTGTTTTTCCCTTCAAATTATGGATGCAGTGACCAATTTTACAGAGAAACCAATGAAAACATAGTCGGGAGAAATTGCTGGTAAATACTTGTTTTCTCAGTGGAATGGTCGATTTGCAGGCAACCAGGTAGGCCAAGGGGCCGAGCTGTGTAGTGAAACTGCTGGTTGGCGGACTTGAATGGTGCAAATAGCTTTTTGCAATTAAATTCACATGCACAACTGTCGACAAAAAACAAATAGAAAATGGGTTAAAATTAAACAATTTCACCCATTTTACCCGAAATTTTGACTTTGGTGGGTTCGGGGCGCTTTTTTCGAATGACGTCAGCATTACGTCATTTTGTCGTGTAGCGGGGTATGGATGCTGACATGGTAGGTGACGTGGCAGGTGAAATGGCAGGTGACGTCATCAGGTGAAGTGGGCATGATGTTAGCAGGGAAGCGAGCGGGTGGTAAGTGGTATACCCCGCATTGCTTTTGGGGGGAAGTGGTTTCGGGGGAGGGGGCTCCAAACACACCGGGCGCTTCACACGCGACCTCAGTATGACGAAAATACTACCCATTCCCTGGACACTATCGTTCGGCAAGTTGAGGCCTCCGAAATCACCGACCACTGTCAGATCTGGGAGCACCGATCTGATGGTTGGCGGGCGATGGAGGTGGCAAACAGCTAGCAACGGGGGACCCGCTTTAATTTTTCCAGATTGTAATGCTTTTTGGTGTATTTTCGGACTTTGGAAAAGTGTGTTTTGGGGAAAATTACAAGTTTTTGGCTATTTATTTACCTAGAGGCCAAACAAGTCCCGATGGGCACGTGGAGGGTTGTTATTGGCCCCGGGTGGATCAATAAGTCCCTAAAAAAAATTAAAAAAATGGTTATAGTTAGCTAAGGTTCGGGGTGTTAGATTTTTTAGGGATTTTTGTGTTTTTATACATAGTAAGGGAGGGGAATATACATAGGAGATTTATAATAAGGTTAGTATGTTAATATGATTATGTGGGATGGGTTTGTATGGTTTAGGCTAAGTTTTATAGAGTGAAAACTTAGGCAACAGGGGAATGAAGGATGACAAGTGGTGAAGTTTAGGAAACTTTGGCAAAATGGGATAAAAAATTTTTACACAAGAAATGTGGCTTGTTTTGCCTAAGTGAAAACACATTTTTACTTAGTTTTCTATGGGATGAAGTGGTCTAAAGGTAATGAGCAGATCTCATTGCCCTTGGGGGGAATTTTAGTAAGTGTTTCTTAGGAAAATGAGGAGGGGAATTTTTCATGCTCCATTTGTTTTGGTAGCCACCTTGCCATGGTACCTTATGAGTTTATGAGATTGAAACTTTTTCCAAAGGAGCAAATTGCTGACAAACCATACTTCTATACCATCAAAACTGCCTACCCAACCTGGTATACCTATCATTTTCTCTTCATTTTCATTGGGTGCACTTGAACTAGTAGACCCTGATTCTTCCTTTTCTTTTAGCTTCCCTCCTATATAAGTCTACCCTTATTTCTTCTAGGGCTTAGATGAAGCTTTTGAGACCCTTTGCTTCTCTACCTAACTACTTGTCTGCCAAGCTTAAACTATCTGACAAGTGAAATTGAAACATGATCTAGCCAGGATTAGACTGTCTGGCTATTCATCAATTGTGACAAGAGTCAGCCACCTATATATAGTGAAGTTCTTCAAAATATGGAACCTTTGTAGAATGAAAAGGATGAACATATTTGGCACTTTCCCAGTCAATCATGAAAGATGAAACCTATTGGTATAGGAATGTAATAGTGGCTCCACTTGGGGATGGCTTTTCCTAGTGAAAAGTCAAGAACAATTGGTTAGATGGTCTTGTATTCAGTTCTTTGCTGCATTATGAAATTTCTCCTTTGTTGTTCACAAAATGGCTCCTCTGCAATGCCTATATTTCTCATGAACTCACTCCAAAAATTGCAGCTCTGTTTTAGGTATTCTTTTTTATTATTCCACATCATTTTCACATCTCTCAAGTCTAGTTCTTTTAGCTTCTTCTGATATGATAAAAATGCAATACCCAAAGGTGGCACAATTCCTTGCCTTTTCCTCAAAATTTGTTGTCACTTATTCCGTATCCTATTTCTGTAATAAATTGTAGAAAGTAAACATTACTATGTACAAATTAAAGTGTTGGTATTTTTAACAAGGTGGATCAAAGCAATGCTTCAGCATTCTGCCATTGACTGGTCCCTCATCTGCCTCTATACCATCAAGACTTTTCAAAAAGTAGGTGTTGTTCCCTTGTACAGTCTGAATGATAAATGGTCCTCTACATAAGAAATAAAAATTTCCATGTTTTCCCCTATCTTCTCTTCTAGAATCCCACTTTAAAACTTTATCCCCAATGAAGAAATCCTCTTCATTGGTTCTTTTATCAAATATCTTTTAAAGCTTTTCTTGTAGAACTTGGGCTCTGTGATAGACCTCTTCTCTTGTCTACTGCAAGTGAATAGTTTGATTGATCCTTCTCTGAATATCATTAGGTTCTGCTTGTATCTCTTGTAGGAGATTTATCACTGTGACTCCCAAAGAAGAACAGAATACTGCCTCCATTCCATAAACCAATTGATAGGGACTGGTCCCAATAGATCTCTTAGTGGTCAATTTGTCTGACCATAGGGCATTCACAAGCTTTTTATGCCAGTTTTTCTTGTTCTTCTCCAAGACTTTCTTAGTGATGTTGATCAAGCTCTTGTTTGAAGATTCAACTAGGCCATTACCTTGAGGGTAATAGGTTGTGGAATGGCCCAAGGTAATGTAGTATTTATCACATAAATTAATCATTTTTTTAGACTTAAAGGCAGCAGCATTGTCTGTAATAATTTTCTCCGGGCAGCCAAACCTAGCCAAGATGTTGGTCTTAAGGAATTGAATGATTACTGAGTCATTGGATTTCTTGCAAGGGATGGCCTCTATCCACTTGGTAAAATACTCTGTAGCAGTCAAACCACTTGTGCTGGCCAGAGGATGAACGGTGGATTTCCCCAATGAAGTCTAAACCCCATTGTTGAAATGGTTTCTCAGAGGAAATAGGATTGAGGGGCAGAGGCAACAACTTTTTCTTGCCTTCAAAAATTTTGCATTTGTGGCAAGAAGTTACATATTTTTTCACATCAGCAAATAGGGTGGGCCAATAAAACCTAGCCCTTCGGATTTCATCAACAGTTGATTTCCAATACAAATGTCCACCACAATCCCCTGCATGAAATTCTTTAAGTAGTTTGTTAGTTTATTCTTTGATTAGACAATTTAATAAAACACGTTCATGGTTTTTCCAAAAGAGAACATGATCTAAAATGCAGAACTTGGAAGTTTTCATTTTCAAAAATCTTTTCTTAGTTCTAGATAATCCTGGAGGAGCTTGTAGGTTTAATAATGCAAAAGGTATGTCAGCATACCAAGGTGATTGTAAAAATTCTTAATTGATCTATGGAGTCGCCATCTCCTATTCATCATCTAGTTGATTTATGTCAAGGTCTTGAAAGTTAGTTTCAGTCATGAGTTTAGCTAGTCCTTATCCTTTTATAAGTTTTGTTGGTTTAATTTCAATGTCATATTCCAGTATGGTAGCTATCCATTTTCCCCTTTTGCCTTCAATGCCTTCTTGGGTCAGGATGTCTTTAACAACAGTGTTGGGCACATAAGCAATCACATGAGAGTACAAGATGTAAACTCTAAAGTCCTTGATGGCCTTTACAAGGGCATATGCTTGTTTCTCCATGATTTGATATTTAAGTGGGGCATCTCTAAGGGCTTCGCTGAAGAAGGCTATGGGTTTTTCACATCCCTGGTCATCTTTTTGGAGCAAGACAGTAGCAATTTTATGTTCTGATGCAAATGAGAATATGATAAAGCCTTTGTCAAACTTGGGGCTTGTGAGGACTGGAATTTGAGTCAAAGCTTTTTTGATCTCTTCAAATGCTTCCTTAGTTTCTATTGTCCACTTAACCTTAGAATCCTTTTTGAGCATGTTGTTCAACAATCTTATTAGCTCAGCCAGATTTGGTATGAATCTTCTAAGAAAGTTGATCTTCCCCAAAAAGGCTTGTAGTTCTTTAATGTTTCTGGGGTGAGGGACTTGTAAGATGGCTTGTATTATGTCCGGATCAATCCTAATGCCTTCTTTAGAGATGATATGGCCCAATAATGTTCCTTCTTCTAGGCCAAATAATGACTTCTTTAGATTTAATGATATACCATATTTCCTGCAAATTAAGAATACTTTCCTTAGATGATATAGGTGCTCTTGATCTGATTTGGAGAAAGCTGTAAGGTTATCTAGGTAAATGACTAAAAGTCATGGATCTCTTTAGTGAAAGCAATACCCATGGCTCTTTGAAAAGTTGCTCTTGCATTCTTGAGCCCAAAAGGCATTTTCACATATTTGAATGTTCACCAAGGGGTTGTGAAAGCAATGTTATCTTGGTCATCAGGGTGCATTAGGATTTGATGGAAGCCTGAGAATCCATCTAACAGTGATATCCTTGAAGCACCCACTAGCCTTTGCAAAATATGATCCATTTTGGGCAAAGGGTAATTATCCTTTAAAGATAATTTGTTCAAATTTCTTAAATCAACACATAACCTTATCTCCCCTGTCTTCTTTCTAGTGGGTACTAAATTTGAAACCCATTATGAGAATTTGATTGGAGCTATAATTCCATCTTCATACATTCTCTTAACTTCTTTCTCAATCAAAGGGAGTAGCATAGGGTTGACACTCCTAAGTTTCTGTTTGAAAGGTTTTTGGTTTTCTTTGAGAGGTATTGTGCGTTGGATTACTGCAGTATCATAATACTTTAGGTCGTCATAACTCCATGCAAATACATCTTGAAATTATTTAAATAATTCAATATACTTGATTTTTTCGTCAGAAGGCAGAGCTTTGGACAATTTTATCAGATTGGGGTTTTATGTAGTTCCTAAATTACAGTCCTCAATTTCTTCATTTAGTGGCTGCATTTTAGGTTTCCTAGAGATGTCATTTGAGTCAAAAATGTCCTCTAAAGGAGTGAGGGTTGTAGGTAGAAAGTTATCCTTCAGCTCAATAACTTCGCATTCTGCTGCAATTGCATCCTCACCTTATTTTTTACTAAGTTCCTATAAATCTGTTTTAGTGAACTTGGTGGGATGTATAATTTGGTTTGTTGTTTCAGCAGAGATATGTGTTTCAACTTTGTCCATTTGATTGCTTTATTCTATAGTGTTGGTATCCATTTTTGTGCTTGAGAACTCTTCTTTCAAAGTTAGAAAATTGTTGATTTGTGTGTCATTTTCAAACACCTGCCAGTTTTTTAGATTATTTGGCACTGCAGGTCTATGTTTTATTTCAGCAGTGAATAGGTCATTAGGCTTGAATGGCAATTTACAAGTGCTTGCAAACGTTGCTAGACTATGGGCATGCAGATTTTGATTCCTTGCAATCTTGGTCAGTTGGGATTCAAGAAAGGTGTTGAGAATTTCCATTGTAACAGCTCTATATGACCTCAGCCTAAGATCATTTGTAATGAAGTTACCCTTTATTTGTTGAATGATGAGGTCAGAGTCTCCCAAAATTGATATCCGAGTTTCCCCTAAGTTTTTTATCACTTTGAGCCCCAAAAGGGGGGCTTCATACTCGGCCATGTTGTTAGTGCACCTGAAATTCAGTCTAAATGCATCTCCCTCAGTGTGGTCATACTTCACATTGTGTATCCAAACCCCTGCCCCTGCTCCTAGCTTATTAACAGATCCATTAAACTCTAGATACCATAGGTTTTCTTGATTTGAACTGGTATTAGGAGATTTTTCCAGTTTCTCGGCAGGGATAGTTGGATTTACAGTCTCATGGATTCTTTATGTGTGATTGTTAATTTATTGTTTTCCAAGATTTCTTGAATCTGAACTGTAGATTCTTTGTCTAGGAATCCATGATGACTTAAAGTCACCATTTTTACATCCGTTTGGGTTTGAATCTCAGTGTTGTATAAGATAAAAGAGTCCATGTCTAAATGTATATAATAAATGGGAAAATGTTTGGGTTTTTCTTGACTAATCACCACATACTTCATCAAAGTTTCTCGCTATAGCCTTCTAGGCTGGCCGAAGACTGAGATAGTGGCATAAGACATGTCTAGTTGCAAAGACCCTTGTATCTTGGCACCCCAGGATCTGGATAACAACATTCCATACTTGGGTGGAATATTAGCTACCACCACATCCATGAGAATTGTCTTGGCTGGATATTGGACTAATGACACACATAGGTCCTTGATTAAGCCTAGACACCAGACTTGACTGGAATCAAAGGAAAACAAGTCTTTGTATGGCCTTGTGATATCTAGGTCCAACTTTTCCATGACAGATTTGGGTATCAGATTATGTGAAGCTCGTGAATTAAACATTGCATTTTGAATCACCTTGTCATGAATGTTTAAGCTCACATAAAAGGGAGGGACACCTCCATCTACTGTTTTACCATTTGCTTTAGGGCCAAATATAAGTTCTGGTTGATCATCAAGGATGTTCACTGAATCTTTGTTTTCTGAAATTTGTAATGATCTGTTGATTTGTTCTCTAAAAACTTCATGCCTAGATAATTCAGATAATGGGATGGAAACTTTTAACTTACTTATTTCAGCCTCCATATTAAAGGGTTTTTCTGTTTGTGTTTTGATATTTTGGGAAACAAGGTTGTGTCTTTCAACTGAGTTTTCAACAACTGCTTGTTTTGCTGGAATATTATGATGAACTAGGGTTGCTTGCTCACCATCTTCCAAAGGTTCTTCTACAACTTCCCTGAATGGAGAGACAGATGTAGGGTGTTGTTTTGATTTATCTTTGTCTGAAACATATTCAATTGTTGGACTATTTGGATTGGAAGTGGATTTAGGGATGATTGGTACATGAGAGTCCTTAAGTTTAGTTTTGGTAGGTTGCTTGATTGTCTTGTGCTTGGGATCATCAGGGATGTCTATTCTCCTACTTCTCAATTTGTATTACTTGTGGACTTCATACACAGTTGTTTCATACCCTTGCTTAAAATCAAAGGATTCCCCTTATTTCATTTGACATTGACTAAGAGTATGAGCCTCTTGATCTTCTTGAGTTAGGAAAATTGGTTGGCCACTATTGAGACCCATTAGGTTAATGTCGGGGTCCTCTATTGGTTCACTAGATGTGGAAGCTTCTGCATAGTTTTCTTGGAAGGGAGGCCTTATGTTTTGGTCTGGACCAACTTTTCCTACATTGGGGTTTTGATTTTTTCTAAAGTTTGGATTTCTTGCATTGTTGTTTGGTTGGCTGTCCCATGAAGATTTCCTCTCAATAGTTTCCACTCTGTCTCCCAACCTATCCATGCCTTTAATAATTGCATCCAGTTTTTGTTCAAAGGCATAGGGTTCCTCTTTGAAAGTTTTTCTTCTTTCAGTCCTAGCTCGATTTCGTTTGGAAATTAGATTAGCTTCAACACTCATAGCTATACTCTACATATCTTCAAGGCTAGGAGGAGCTCTCTCCTTGAGCTGGTAAGCCATGTCTGAGTCAAAACCATCAGGGAATTTGATCAATGCTAAGTCTGGTGTTGGTCTAAGATTTATTGGAATAGCAAGGTATGTATTGTTGAATCTGGCACAATAGTCTTGGACACTCTCTTGTGGGCCTCTTTTCAAGTTATCATATTCAGTTAAGATGTGTAAAGGGTCCTTTTTCTTCTCCCATATGTTTAGGATAGTTTGATAAAGGGCATCTGGATTAGCTATTGTGTTTGCAGGGAGTGACCTAAACTATGCCCTTACATCACCGGTTAAGCTCTAGACAAAATTTTTCATCTTAACATCATTATCATCAATCTCATAGTTTTCAAAATAGTCTGTCATCCTCTTTGTATGTTCTTGAGCAGTGTAAGTGCATGTACCATCAAAGTAGGTAATTTTTCCCTAATAATCTTGTGACACAGCCCCTGGATTGGCAGGCAACTACAAGGGAGCATATCTATTTGCCATATTAGCAGGGAAAAGTGGGACAACTGGAAGCACATGGATAGGAGTTGCGATAAGTGTTGTGGATGGATGGGTGGAACAAAGATTTTGGAGTAATAAAGGTCATCTGGAAGAAGGTACAGCAACATGAAGAAGGGTTTGATAATTTTCTGCAATAGGTTTAATTTGAATGGGCTTCTGTTGGGATGGTTCAAGGTTTGAATCAGTAGAACTCTTGATTTTCGGGTTTCCTAAGGCTCTTAGCAATCAGATTTGGACTGTCAAAAATAGTTGGAGGATTTGGGTCTGGGTTTGACCTTGTGTATTGAGTTTTCTTCTTTTGAGCCAGCTTCTAAGTATGTTTAGGTATTTTCTAGGAATATTTGGAGGATACAAGTTTTGACCATATCTTGAAGGAAGCTACTAAAATGTAGGAGGATTTGGGGCTTTCCTTCAGGGAGGTTTGAAACAAGGATGGCCAAACAAATCTTTGAGACAATTGTTTAGAATCTAAAGCTAAACTAGAGTTGGACTGAAGTAGCTTTTATTTACTCTTGTGATTGCATAGCAAAGACAGTTTCAAAGGCTGCTTGGCTAACTTCAGACTCCATCTGTAGCTTTAGAGATTAGACAGTAGTAGTAGACATTCATTCAAGTCCCCAACGGAGTTGCCAATGATGTTATCACTTAGGTTGTTCCCCAAAACTTGTGAGAAAAGGGAATATGACCGAGGTAACCACTAACCAATATTTTAGACACAGTTTCTAGCCAAACTATATCCAGAGAGGGCTCTCTCTATATAATTTAACTTTGTTTATTTGACATTTTTATGCTAGTTATGATGTGCAAAGGTTTGTTTTAAATGTGTTTGGATGGTGATTTCAAACAGAGGTAGGATGCAAGTCTGAAAGAGTTTATTCTATTAGGAAATGGAGTCTAGGAAGATGGACTGCTGAGTGTGTTTATGTGATGATGGGCAATACTACAGAGAAAGATAATCAGTTTTGGAACAATATTGAAAGCTAGTGATTGCTAGGATGTAAGCCAGGGGATAAAGGGCAGTCAAGAATCCTTTATCATGGTGGCAGAGGGAAGATGCTTGAATATTTTCAAGGAGGAGTGAAGAATTCCTTGATAATTTTAAGAATGAAGGAATTAGTAGAAACAAAAGCATTTAAGAATTTATATTTATGCTAATTGTGAAGAAAACATAAATAACAGCAGGAATTGAACACAAAGTGTATTTAAACAAGTTCCGGGCTATTCTTTTTCCCTGTTGTTAAGATTATGAAACATATATGAGATTTGCAAACATAGAAAACACAAAAACATAGTTAGAATAACTTATAGAGCCAAAGAAAGACACAGGAATTCTGTAGCAGTGTCTAGAATCATCTGAACAGCCTTTGTATTAATAAATATCAGAGTTATAGTGCAGTTCAATAGGAGAATCACCAACCCCAAATACATTCCTTGGGGGGGTAATTTTTCAAAAAGAGAGTTTACAAAATATCTTGAGGATAAGATAAGGAGAAATAACTTCCTTCAGCTACTTTGTTAGAGAAATAAATGCGGAAATAAAGGTAGGAGTTATTGTGGCTGTGCTGGTTGCTTTAACTGACAAGATAATTTAGAATTTTCACGCAGGAATTCGGCTGGTAGTTATGTCCTTGATTTTCTTTCCTGCGTTGTTGTCCTGATCTGTTCACCTACTCTTGATTCATCTTTAATGTGTCCTGATCCTCGCTTGAGGTCCTTCCTTCATATCTTCCATGTGTCTTTCTCTTTGACCAAACATACATAGCCAGAAATATCCAAATTTACTTTGGCAAAGCTTCCAGCATGCTCTGCCACCACTGTTCTGTAGGCAACTAATGTCTTTGCATTTTTACAAGTATTTCATCAGCATCAATATACCTGTAAAAGTTAGGCTTGACTTCAAAAAGATGATTTATTTCATGTTCTATAAAAAGCAAATTCTCTGATTTGTCATACAAGCTCTGTCCGGAAGAAGGTCCTGCATCTTTTGAGCTGTTGGATGATGCAATGATCTGATTTGTTACATACATGCTCACCCGATGAGCATACTGTTGATGTGATAACATTTTTGGTTGCTTGTTACTAAATTGGGTAGACCCTTCTGTTGTAAGTTTGTGAATTTCTTTGTGAATGCATTAATATCCATCTCAATCTCTTGACACTTTCTTTCCAAAGTATGTATAAAATTTCTCATTGTTAGCACCTTGTTTATTGTCAAAATGGTGCGTGTCCTATCAGTGATCTCCAAAGCTGCTAATCATTCCTTAGTATTGGTATTCAAAAAATGAATGAGCCTATCGGCCTGCTCAGGCATATTTCCTAATGATGCCCTGGCCCTTTGCATTTTCTCTTGTGCCCTTTCTATTAATTAAATTTGTTCATAAATTGTCTGAATTGATCACCATCGGTCAATAATGGACTAGAAAATCTTGGTCCACAAAATCATTTTAATGTCTACCAGAGGTTTATGGAAGGTGAGATCCTTTTCCAGTGATTTCACCTTGTTCTCCAGGGCCTTCGCTTCTCTGGTCTTCTCTGCCACTGTTATTTTTTATTTTTCATAGCTCACTTCTAGCTTGGATAGTCTTTCTTTTGTCTCTTTTAGCTCTAAAATTTGAGCTTCTAGCTCTTTCACTGCCTTCATCATTTCTTCCATCCTCATGCTGGTCTCAGGCTATGTTGTTGCTGTTGTTTTAGCATCTGTAGTTGTTGTACCTGTTATTGATGCTGACTCAGTGGTAGGGTTTGCTGCTATGTCTGTGGGGGGAGCAGAGACAATTGTTGGAGCTGTTTCGGGTGGTTGGGAGGTCGACTCTCCTTGCTTAGTTTGCAATGCTTTCTCCAACTCTTGGTTTTTCTGCATTAGCCTTTGATTCATTCTCATCAATAAATCCATGACATCCTCTTCTGCTTTTTCTTGTGCTAGTTGTGTTGTTTGTGAATGCATTGTGACAGGCAACTTCAATTACTTTCTAAGGGAAGAAATATCTTCCTCCTTCTTTTTGATCAATGCTTTGATGCCCTTGGAATCCTTGGGATCATGTCCCAACTCAATAATTATTTCTTCCAGAGTCTTTATTCGATTGTCTTTGGCTAGAGAAGAGATCTTCTCCAAATCCAATTGAGCAGATGTATTACTCAATAACTCTTTTAATTGGTGGGCCAGCATTGCCTTGTCTGCCAGTGTGGCATAGAACATTTCACCTATTTGTTTATGTAATTCTATTTGATCCATTGGGTGTATGTCTTTGGCAATGACCTCTAGATTGGTCCTTATGTAGTTAGCTGCAGACTGCGGCTGTTCAACCTTGGGCTTGAAATGACTTAAAATCATTTTCTCCTCCTTGATGTCATAGGATGCCATTAGTCTATGCTGTTTGGAGGGTGTCATCTTAAGAAATTGATCATACAACCGAATTCTTAATGACTTATTTTGAGCCTTAATCTCCAAGGATGACTGTTTGATGTCTGATGGCTTCTTGGCTTGTGACCTTGAGGAGGAGACTTCCATTCCATGCTGCCTCCTTCCTTCTTGCCTGTGAGAGCTAGTAGAAGTCTGTTGGTTGATGGCCCTCTCTCCTATTGTGCTTTCAGTGATGTCTTCCACAATGTTCTCTTCAGGAGGATCTACCCTTTGCCTCTTGGCCTCTTGCTGTTCTGTTGACCCACTTGCAAGTGTGGTCTCTTCTCGGTCTCTTTTCTTGCTTCTCTCCTCGGGAAGAGGAGTCTGCAGTGCTGGCACCTCTGGTGCTTGTGTCTGTAGTGAAGGGGCTTGCCCTTGACTATGTTCTTTTGAGGTAGTAAGTTGTTCTTCCATTGCTTCTTGCTCTGCAACTACCAACTCCATGCCCTTTGCTGTCCTTGTTGTTGGTGTAGTCCTTTCCTAGGCAACCTGTTGTGCAGTTGTGGTAGTTGATGAGCTTTCCCCATTTTGTTGTGGCTTTTTGAAAGACACTTGCCCAAAAGAATCTAAGTCAAGAGTTTTTTCCAAATCTTTCATTGTTTGTTCCATTTTCTCTTCCTCAGTTAACTGTTCAACTAGTGTGCCCTCCATCCACTCATCTCGGTTGGAAAACTTTTCTATCTCAGGGATGCTGCAGTGTTCATAGGGTGTCAGCCTATATTTTACCCTTCTTGCATTGATAAAGCCATATGGGTCATAGGGTACCCACCAAAATCTTCTCCTGAGTCTGAATGTTTGACCCAATAGTTCATCAACATTCTTCCATCCCTCTTTCTTGTTCATAACAAAGGGGCCTAACTAGTCTCTGAGTTTCAATCCGGCCTTTTTCTTTGTGCTATGGAAGTGACTCAGATCTGCATTGATGAATTGCATGAAATATTCTAAGGCAAACAGTCTCATTGGCACATATCTAGGCAGCCTGTAGGGGCATATCTCACAGCCATATATCCTCAGAATAGTGTGATTCTAGTAAATGTACCAGTCACCTATTTTATAGTTTTTGGAGAGTTGTAGTACTTCTTGCATATCATGTTTCAGTCTAGGAGGAGGAGTTCTCATCAAGAGAGAAGAGAATGGGTATACAAATAAATCAACAAACTCACAATAAGACTAGGAAGAGCTGCAAACATCATGAAAGATTGGGGTCCAAAAAATTACATGCCTCCTTTCCCCTTTATGGTCCAATTTTCTAATGGGGAATTGGAAGATATTTGATTGGTAGTATAAGAATAGATGATAGATATAGGATGAATATTTGAAGATTCCCTCCCTATCTAGCCTCAAAACTTGATCATGTATCTTGTTGGCAATAACCTTGGCATAGTTGTATTTGAAAGTAGGGGGCTACCCTTGGGTAAAGATAGACTTCATAACTAGTATGGTTTCATCAATATGCTCACTTGTTTTGAACCCCAACACAAAAGATATCATATCAACAACTAATCTACCCATTTCAATGAAAGAAGCATAGTGAAAAGGAGGTGGCTCCTTATGCTGGCGATCTGCTGTCATGAACACTTTGGCAATTCTGGTTATCTCTGAGCTGGAGCGTTTGGGACCTTCATCTAGCAAGTACTTCATGGTAAGAGTAAACTAGAGGTGGGTTGGTTTGAAGTTCAGCATCTGGTTTATAGAGTCAAGAATGATATAAAAAAGGGTATTCCCATATGGACTCTTAACTGCCCCGTTTTCTGGCTCATAGTTCTCACAACAGAGGTGAATGATCTCAGGGAATATATTCACAGAGGGGGGGTAGTATCTAGGTAGATTTGATTTGCAAATGCCATAGACATCATCTTGATTTAAGTAACTATTTCTGAGCTCACAGACTGCTTGCAGATGGTTTTGGTAGCCTACTAGGTCTTGGATTAGATAGTCTCTATCAGGCAAGGGCAAATGTTCCAACTCTTTGTGGGGTGCATTAAGGGGAGTGATGTTCAAGTGGTGAAGTTTAGGAAACTTTGGGAAAATGGGATAAAGACTTTTTACACAAGAAATGTGGCTTGTTTTGCCTAGGTTAAAACACATTTTCACTTAGTTTTCTATGGGATGAAGTGGTCTAAAAGTAATGAGCGGATCTCATTTCCCTTGGGGGGAATGTTAGTAAGTGTTTCTTAGGAAAATGGGGAGGGGAATTAGTCATGCTCCATTTGTTTTCGCAGCCACCTTGTCATGGTACCTTATGATTTTATGAGATGGAAACCTGTTCCAAAGGAGAAAATTACTCACAAACCATACTTCTATACCATCAAAACCGCCTACCCAACCTAGTATACCTATCATTTTCTCTTCATTTTTATTGGGTGCACTTGAACTAGCAGACCCTGATTCTTCCTTTTCTTTTAGCTGCCCTCCTATCTAAGTCTACCCTTATTTCTTCCAGGGCTCAGATTAAGTCGTTGAGACCCTTTGCTTCTCTCCCTAACTACTTGTCTGCCAAGCTCAAACTGTTTGTGCAGACCTTTATTCTCTAGTCTAAGACAAGTGAAATGCATACATGATCTAGCCAGGATTAGACTGTCTGGATATTCATCAATTGTGACAAGAGTCAACCACCTATATATAATGAAATTCTTCAAAATATGGAACCTTTGTAGCATGAAAAGGATGAACATATTTGGCACTTCCCCAGTCAATCATCAAAGATTAAACCTATTGGTATAGGAATCTAATAGGACTGAATCAAGATTGAGTCTCCCAATTCTATCAATTACATCACATAAAGCATCATCCGTTATTGGAGTTTCATGCGGGGGAGAGTGTTCTTCCGAACAAGATTCTACAAGTTGATCTAGTATAGGAATCCCCCCTTCAAAATGTGGAATCTGATTATCAAATTCTTGAAATGATTTTACTTTTGCGAATCTATCCAAGCGATCAAGTTGCTGCTCAACAACATTGTCAGTTTTGGATGATTCAAGAAAAATTACATCTCTAGATACAACAAACTTCTTATTTACTTCATCATAGAGGCGGTATGTTTGGAGGTGTTTGAGTACCCCACGGAAGATCAACTTACAACTTCAGCAAAGTTTGGTTTTATGTACCTTTTGGTCATTAAGGCATAACAGGTGGAACCAGACCCTGAGATGTCCGAAGGAATATGTTCATACACATTTCATATGGGAGTCCTTGTTTCTTATAGCATTATATGGACATTTTCCTTATATATCAGCAATAGAATAAATCAGCCCAAAAATTACTTTACATTTTGACAGAAGAGACATGGATCATACCATATAATTGTCTATTATTCTTCAGCTACCCATTCTGTGGGGTTATAAAGCACAGTTGTTTGATGTTTGATCCCATGTTGGCAAAGATAGTTTTCAAATTCATTTGATGTGTATTCTTTTCCATTATCAATGCGAATAGACCCAATATGAGATTGTGCATCATTCTCAATCCATTTATGAAAATTCTTGAATGTTTGAAAAGCATCAGATTTGTTCTTCAATAAATAAACCCAACACGTTCTAGTGTAGTCATCAATAAATGTCATGATATATTTATTTCCATTTGTAGAAGGAACAAGCATTGGACCACATAAATCTGAATGAATGAGTTCAAGTTTCCTATGTGCTATTGAATGTGAATCATGAAAAGACTGTTTCCTATGCTTTCCTAGAATGCAAGCATCACATTGTCTAAGTTTTCGAGGAATTGTAGGAAAACTAGCAACACCATTTTTCTTCAATAAGTGGAGACTGTCATAGTTCAAATGTCCAAATCTAGCATGCCATAATAAACTTGATGGAAGTGTACCTTCTTCATGATGAATTGTATGAGAAATGTTGTGCATGAGCAAATGTTCCTTGCAGTTTGAGAAGCCTTTCTTCTTCTATTCCCCTCATGACAAGTGAGTGGTCAGATGCTTTTCTTACCTCAAGCTTGCCATCAAACATACGAATGGAGTGACCTTGCTGGTGGATGTGGACCAAGGACAACAAGTTTCTCTTGAGCTGTGGGAGATATAGAATATGGTCCAGAAGAAAGTTTGGAAGACCAGGCAGTTTAAGCCTGATTGTGCCAAGCCCTGATGGCTTGATTTCTGATTGATCTGCAAAGTATACTGCTCCATCAACATTGTCAGTAAAATCTTCAAAAAAATCTTTTCTATGAGTCATGTGGCAGGTTGCTCCTGAATCAAGCAGCCAATCATTTTTCTAGGAAGCAAGTGAGGCATTAAATAAATATTCGTTTACCCCAATGTTACATTGTGACACAACATAGTGAGTGGATTTAGGTGCTTTAAATTTGTCTGTATCATCAATTTTACCTTTCTGTTGATTTCTTTTCTGCTCAATTTTTTCCCATGGTAGCTTGCATGTAGAGGCATCATGTGATCCATTTCTTTTGCAGCGAATGCAGTGCAAATATGCCTTTTCTCCTTGAGAATGTCTACCCCCCCCCCTCCCTCTGAAATATCTTCCTCTTTCTCTTGAATGCATACTTTAACAAAAAATTATTTATGTTGATAGAAAAATACTTCTGCCAATATACAGTAAAATTGTACTCAAAAGGGAATTTTCAAATCTCTTCCTTATATACCAATATGTATGTCAATACCTCATGCTACATCTTTATGCAACATATTTTCTCCACACGTATTTTCTTCAAATGCCTCCAATGTTTGATATAAATGCATCCAACATTACATGCAAATATTACATATTACATATGCCTTCAATATATTACATATGCATGATCCAACGTATTAAATTCACCATATAAATCTCATATAAATTCACCATTATATGGCAAAAAAAAACTCAATTACCATGTCATCAAAATTAAGTGCAGCGACTAAGATTTACTTGCCCAGTTATCATAAGCTCAAGAAATAGTTCATTTTCTCACTGCCATTTTTACGAGCATTGCAAATTTCTCCCCATAGTTCGCTTTTAAAAAACTCAATTACCATGTGTAATATAAAAACTGTAAATATGACATAACAAAATATTCAAATTACCCCTGATAATTATATCCCTTGGATTTATACTTCACTTGCGTGTTGCATGACATACGTCTGCTCGTACTATAATCCAATCAAACATGCTCTGTAGAGATCGCAGTCTGAGCTCGTTCTTTCCATAAATCAGAAAATAATCCATTTGGAAAAATGACTAGAGTCCTCATTCTATGAAGTATCGTGAAGAACCTCTAGCAGGAAACTAGCACTTGAATTACCATCGAAGATGCAATACCAGATTCGGAAGAAGGACTGGTTTGATCTCTTCATACGAAAAGGGAGACAGGGGGCAGTTTGCTGGCATCCAACGTTCAACTATATGGAGAAACATTCAAATTAGGAGTAGTGTTCAATTGAATGGTGTTTTCATTGAAAAAACGGAGCAGTGTTTTCACCAAACTCCAAACAGGACCATGCTCAATGTGACAGTGTTCTTTTCCTCCAGGGTTCAACGTGACATCGATTCTTTTTCTGTAGCAATTAATGGAGCCAACACATACGTTTTTCATGGAACATTCATAATTACAACAAACGCAACATAATTATAGAAAACCAATAGTGATAATTACAGCAAACATATGGAGCAGAGCGCAGGTAATGGAAGACACTAAAAAATTATGGAAAATTTATGTGACTGATAGACAGCATTCAAAAATTATGAAACATATTGATTCTAAATTTATTCAGATGAATAGGGCGCATGTCTTATAAATACGATATGGCAGAACACAGGCAGTACCAGACAGGCTTATAGCACTCAGTCACTAAATTATATGGAGAGCAGAGGATCAGACAAGGGAGTTACAAGGCACAAGAGCTAAAAAAGGAGCTAGCTCTGATACCATGTCAGGCCAGGTAGTAACTCCACAAAGCAAAAACTGATTCGTATTATTCATTCAATCAGGTAGGTCTATTATATACATGAAGGAGAGACTGTTCAGTTCATCTCCCGATGACTGTTCACATTTCTCATTTATTTATTTACATATATTTACATAATCACAAGGATTAGGTGTCAACATCTTTTTTATCTCTTTTTTATGGATTAAGTTTTTTGGTGGGTTATTTTATCTTGGAATATCTCTTTTAGTTATCATTGGATCAAAACATTACCACCTTGCAGTACCATTTTTCATCCCCTCTTGTATCACAAAGTTTAGTCCTTTTTGCACAAGGCTCTTCCTAAAGAAGAAGAAAAAATTTACCCATGATTTTGATTTATGGTTAGAAATATTCCCTAGCCTTATGTGCCTCAATTTTATCCCTAAGGAAAGGTTCATAACATGGCCCAATAAAGAAATTTTTGCCTACGGAAGGTTGTATTCACCTATCTAAAAGCATGGATCTGACAACCAAGACTCGGAATCCTATGAGTAATTTTGGCCCTACGGCTAGAGCTTCTGAGTGACAAACCTCGACATATTTAAAGCTTTATATGAGCATACTTGGAACATAATTTTGGACATGAATTGATCAACCTCATGGAGGATCGCCTTTGGAGAAAACATTGAGAATATTTTTCTCAAGTTTTAGGGAAAACTCTGGAGCCATTGTTGTCAAGTATGTTGTCATTTATTTCAAATAAGGTGTTGCATGTCATCATTTATGTCCTTTATATTCTAGAATGCATGGATGAGATGATGTATTAATGAACCCTTAGCTATATGGATTGGATACCTTGGAAGATGATGACACCCCACACTTTCCTAACACATTTTTCTTTCATATTCATGATTATTCATAGCATGAGACCATTCCACATTAATGGATTTTTTCATGCCATTTTCAGTGGTATGTGGAGCATCTCGTGAGTCCATCTCGTGAGTCTTCCCAGATTAAGAGATATGTTTAGTTGAAGATTAGGGCCCCAAGCTGCAAGGTTGAAGCCCCACATTTGTTGAGATTTTTGAAGATATACAATAACTAAATATGCCTTGGAGACCCCATCCATTGGATTGTCCTTGTCATGTCAATTCTATTGATATGTAGAGCACTTTGTGAGTCCTCACGGTTTGAGAGATATGCGTGTTAAAAGATATGAAGCCCCACCTTATGGTCCATAGCCCCAAAAGGAGATGATGTGGAAATTTAATATCGCCTAATCTATGGCATGTTTCATTTAATAAAGGGATAAAGTTAATTGTTGAATATTTTTAGGGTTCTTCATCAAAATATTAAATTTAATATATTCAAATATGATTTATATTCAAAATGGTCCTAAATTAGAAAGAACTTTTGTCTCCATTCAAATTTCAAATTAAACATAGGTATTTTTTGGATCCATAAGATTGAAAATTAAAATTTGGATTTCCCCACCAAAACTTGAAGTCAAATAGCCTCAAATAATGTCTTCTCAAACTATATAAATGTGTCAATTCTTCTCATCAAAGTGTGTATGGAACACACATTAGAAGATCTAAGATCCTTCCAGCCAATCAAAGAACATCGTGAGAAGTGGTATGATTCCTTTGAATATTGGTTGGGGTCAAGGATTATTCTTTAATCATGGATATTTGGAGGTTTTTAATTATCCTTGCAAGATATATGTTTGTCTATTTTGCAGCATGCAAAATTCAGGTCCTAGAACATTAGCTGGAATGGTTCTGAAGCATAATCATTGCAAAAAATACCTCTTTTTGTCATAATGATTCTATGCTAGAATTATGTGCAAAAAGGTCAATGAAGGAACTATATAGAAGGGTGGTAATTTTTATTATTTGGCTTCACTTGAAATCCAATACATTTCAACCTATATCCTTGAGAATTCCTCAGGTGTGACGGCTATAGGAGTTCTAAGCAAATCACTCTTTGAAAATTCAGACTAACTCTACGGTACAAATCTGATTAGGGATTCTAATGTATATGTGGCCATAGATATTCTCCTTTGGAAGGCATAATTCTAGCTTGAAGCACTCACACTGTTTTGAGGGCATCAAATCACAACACAATCCAATTATAAATTTCAAAGAAATTCACATGTCTAGAAGGGATTTGTTGTGTTATCCATTTTTTCTCAAGCAAACTTGTACTTTCAAGCTTGATCTAGTACAGGAGTTGTCTTGTAATATTTGACATTCTTTTAAACAAAATATTCCATGATTTGATCTGGTTATTCATACAAATAATCTGTTGGAATTAAAGTCCTACTTGTAAGTACAGATCACCAAAATATCTTGACAATATATATATATATATATATATATATATAATATATATATATATATATATATATATATATATATATATATATATATATATATATAGATATATAGATATATAGATATATATGATTGCAACCCTAACAAATACATCAAGCTAACCTAATTGGGTGTCATAGAGGTATGTCACTATGATACAAATTTGAGATAGTTACCCTACATATATGAAGCACACCTGAAATATTTCAAGCCTAAGAAAAATTGTATATGGTAAGGGTTGATATTGATGTCAAAATTATGAATTCCTCATCATCTCGTGAAAGCTCCAAGCCTAATGATTAAGTTGCGGTGAAAATGGTACTTTCATTGGATGGGTTTTCTTCTAATATTCCACTTTGTCAAAATAAATAAGAAAGGTATAAGAAACAAGTTTATTGATATGATTTCTAGGCCTATTTTTTATATAAATACTTTCCTCAAGAATCAATTTGTTTTACATGGAAGTTATGATCAGCAAAATACATACTTTCAAGATGTACATTCAAGCTTGAGTGAAAGGAATCAAGTAAAGAAATTTGTTTACCATTTTCATCATAATGTTTTGTATCATCTTGGTAACAAGCATGTTTGTATTGATGGTAACATGGAAAAATCCAAGGATTTCATTGAATGACTCCAAATGGTACATTAAACAATGTAAGATTAGCTTGAAAAGAGTCAAGGAAAGTACAAAGAAAGGCACAAAAAGCATCATCTGGATCACAAGTTCCAAGTCGGTGATGAATGGAACAAGATTGGAAAGTTGAGGGAACTGTAGCCTCACTTGATGGAAAACTGAAAGTGATATTTTGGGGTCTAAAACGCTTCTAGTGTGGAGGAACAATAAGGTTCTCAAAAAAATAGCTCAAAATTTAAAGTTGTTGGATGAGTATGGAGCATGAACGGCCACGTAGTGCTCGTCATCCTAAATCTGGCATAACTTGTTTCATGCAAAATGGAAATTGTATGCGTCTAGAATCATATTTTGTTCACTTTCTGAAATAGATGATTTTTTGCACCAGTTAGTAGTCCATAGTGGATGTGGTGTTGACTATGCAGGTCCATGTGGTAGTTTGACTAGTCAACAACCTTCAGTGAATCACGTTTTTCCAAGTGGGGCATTCTCATTGGGTGCAATTTGGCATATTTTTATTGGGTTATTGGTGGCCAAACATGGGTTGATATGTGGCCCAGCCAGAGGCTGCCACGTGGTAACTCGAGGACCACCAAAATTTTGGGTTGAGTTATGGGCAGTAGCAGTGGGGGTCAAACCTGCGACCACCAAGCAATGAGCAAATCTTTCCACCAACATACCATAGCCAAGGTCTTAACCTATAATGGTTTTGTATTATATTTAAATGTGTTCTTCATGTCATTCGGGGAAAGGGCCAGCCTGTGGGGGCTATCCCTTGGGCATGCGCCACAAATGTGATCACCGACAGAGAGAAGAGGGGATCCAGATGGTGGGATCATGCCGTTGGCCTTAGCCTTGGGCATGTGGCCCCCATATGGCCATGATTTTGGGATTATAGGCATTAGAGGACATTTAAAGTGTCTAACAATTTCGCCCACAAATCGGCAAAATTATTGCTCCGTTAATGCAATTTGGGGTGAATTTGTAGGATGGGGCTGAATTTTGGGGAATTTGTGAATCAATTAGTAGAAAACTTGGAAATGCCATAACTTCTTTAGCTTTTTACCAAATCAGGAACAAAAAGAGGTTGTTCAGACATTTTTACAGATTCTGGAGTCAATGGAATAAGTTTCAGAGCTTTCTCAGCATTATAAACTGATGTATTCACACTTTTTACCATAATAGAGAGGGTCAAGCCATTGGAAACTAGACTAAGGAGACATAGACTAGGAGGAGTGAACTCCTTCATCATGTGTTGTTGTGATACTATTTATGGTGATGTTGATGTATGTTATATTCTATTGTTTAGTAATTTGTGTATGTTAATTTCCAGATAAAATTTACATAAAAACACTCAAAGCTCATCTTTTATACTTGTAATTAATCTCATGAATCCTTAAGCACTTATAGCATAATCTGAAAAGGAATTTAGTACAACAAAATAATTACCCCAATTAGATCACCCATGGGAGAGAAAGGTGAGGTAGGGTTAGGGGGGACTAGGTGACTTCTTCATCCTATGCAATGAAGGCATGAAAGTTGATGGATATCCATTTTATCAAACTCAAACTTAAACACCACCTTCAAAATGGAAATATAGGTGTGGGCCGATGGCTATTAACTTACACAGAGAGGGAAAAGACAAACATAAATTTTGATGGGGAGAACACTTATTACAAAGGGACAACCTCACATGATACCCCTGTAGGAGAATACAAACCATTGGAATAATTCCCCAACAAAACAAGAAATGCAAGAATCCCAAGATTGAGGCCAAGCTAAAATATATTCAATATATAAATTCAAGAGTCAAATTTTGTTTCCATATAATGAAAACGCACTAGAAATAAGAAGCCCGTAGTGGGTATATAGAAAAAAGTACTATGTAGCTAGAATTTTCTACTAACACTAACATCAACAGAACTATAACTAGAAGGATGTTTAGGGTAAGAACAAGAGATATTTCATATGTACAACACCTTATTTCATGTTGGTTCACTGGTCATAGAAAATCCCAAATTGCCTAACTCCCAACTAAGGACAAGCATCAGCCCTGCATACAAGGATAAGTAAATTCCCTATAGTACATTGTTTCTCCTTTTCTCTTACATTTCGAATATTAGAAATACAAATTCCATAGAGGATAGAAAAATCTAATATCATATGTGCAAGGAGAGGTCCCCAAATTGGTATATATATTACCAACCTTCCTTCCTCATATCGGTTTTCCCAACTAGTTTCATCATGCTTCATTTTTGAACTTCTTTCATATATAATTGTATTTTTTTTGCACCTCAGGTCTAAGCTCAAGGTTGCATGTTCTTTCCTGGATTCCCATGCATCTAGAACCCTCTCTACCATCCACTACATGCTCCTTTAAAATCCTAATTACATCATCATCATCATCAAACCTCCCATTAGGGTGCCATTTCATGGCAACCCTGTCTGTCATCATTGATTTAGCTGGATTCATGTCACTTAGTGGAGTCTACCCCACCATTTAAGTATCCTTCATGGAAGAAAAGCACATCTATAACTTAAGCAAATATATAATTTTAAATATAAATTAATTAAGGTAACTTTTCTACCTCCCATCGATGACTTTGGTGGGACACTGAATTTATTTTTCCAAATAGTGACACACTTTTCAATCATTGTAGGTTTGCACATTCATCTTGTACCTCTTTTTAAATGCATATAAAACATATTACTTCAAACATTTAGAGTGGATGAGTGATTAGGCAACATTATTCTTAGTTTAAATATATTATAGTTATGTTTGAACTATTTGAAAAAGTAGGGTCATTTATTACTTGACCGCAACAATAGAATAATCAAGTTTTCCTTCTTTGATAATTGAAAATACATAACACAATGGATGGGAATTGGCCTCATTTGAAATATATGAACCATTGATCCCAATCTCCTCAATGTTGATGCTTGCACAACTCCTTTATCATAAAACTTTCGTTACTTTGGATACATAAATGTGGTTCTTGACTAGAAACACATCTAAATGTTTCAAATTCTTATTAGCTGGCTTATTTGGTAAAGCATTATACAACATAATTTAAGGGGTTCTTTGATTATGATGAAAAATCATTCATATCCCTTGATTGAAAAAAAATTCTCCTTGTTTTCATCCTTGTACTAGCAATGAAGATGGAGCAAATTCAACTTCATCAACAGGGCCTTCCAATACTTCTCTTTATGCATGTTTCATGTTATCTCCTCAACAATAGCAATACAAGAACAAAAATATAATTCTTGATAATCAATAATCTATTTTTTCATGAGATTCTCCATGTCTCTCATTCTCAATACGCTGATGGAGTCAGGTATAATGTCAACACCTAGAGTTAGGGTTCAGGTTCTAATCTCAAGAATGTGTTGACACATCTATCGCTTTAGCTCAACATGGGGGATGTCATTGCTAATGTATAAGGTTTTGTGGGTGTATGGATTGAAATTGTTATGTTTGGTGTCAAAAAGCCTCTTGAGCATCAAGTGGCTATAAAGAACATGAAGAGGGTTATATTTTGGAGCTAGTTGAATTGCATCAAAGGAAATTTCTTGAACTAAAATATCAACAAGTTCATTTGGAATACCATCTAATTCCATTTTCATAATTTTCATGGAATGGTTTTACATGTTCGAAGTGAAAAAAGAGGAATTATACAATTTTGGCATACATGAGAAGATATTTTATATGTGAAAAAGTAACAAAACATGCTCTTGCTTGATGCACTCCTTTAGGGTTCATTCCCAATCTCAAATTGGTTTATCATATAATATAATAATATATGTAATATAATATTATAGTGAATTTTAACTTCTTGTGGAAATATGGTTCATTAATGAGACTTGCCTATTTTTCCTCCACAACATATGTATTGGTAGTTGACATTTTCAATCTAATAACAAGATACATCATTAGGTAAAAAAAATAAACTAATCCACACTCTTCTACCCTGGTAGAGCACTCTACTAGAACTTGACATCGTATATTCTTAGAAGACACTCAAGTTCTAGCTAAGGAGAATCATTACTACAGGTGATGAGTTAGAGAGGTCTTAGAAATTTTCAAGAACCTCGATAATATAATTTGGGATGATGGTGATGATATTAGTGGAAGTTGGCTTCCCTCCATCAATCAATTTATATCATTTAGAAACTTAGTTTAATTGTTTTCTCCTCCTTTCCTATTTCTTCCTTTCATCCTCCTCTTTTTGTGCCTCTCTTTATTTATCTCTCTTTGTTTATATATTCCTTGGTTCCTCCTCTTTTTTTTTCCTTGCTTTCCTTTTACCCTTTCCTTCTATTTTTACATCAATGCACATCATCCATTTATTTACATCATATTAGAAATTAACATCTACATTGAACGAACACATCTAGTGAAAATAGTCTAATGGGATTAGAAACCAACATCTAGACTAGATTCATTGCATCACCAATTGTCATTTCTTGTGACTCTCTCTATACACTTTCCCTTTGTTGTTCATTTCGATTTAAGATGGATATAACATTATCATTAAGATATATCTAAGATCTTTGTTGTTCATTTCTATGTAATATGGATCTAGGATTATGATTAATATAAAACAACTATTTATGCACACTATTAATCTAATTAATTTGAAAAAATGCACATCATCCATCTATTTATATCAGACTCGAAATTAACATCTACGCTAAAATAAGTGCATCTAGTATAAGCAATTAAATAGGATTAGAAATCAACATATACACTAAAATCAGTGCATCCAGTGTAATCAATGAAATAGAACTAGAAATTAACATCTACATTACAATCAATGCAACTATTTGATCTAGGAGGATCCTAAAAGGAAAAAAAAATTAATTCGTTGAAACATAGTGAAACCTATCTAGAATTGAAGAGCTCATCGCTTTGATCCAAAACTTTATCCAGATCCTTTTACTTCATTGATGCATTCAGAATTGCATTTAAAAGAGTGGGTAACCTCAAGTGCATACACTTAACAGGAGCAGGAAATAAAAGACAACCATAAATATAAAGAGACATAAAACTTGATAACAAATTTCATTCAATGTGGGCTATGTCTCTAGGCCCTGCTCAAAGTGGAGGGGCCTTTTACAAGTATTAGAGTGCATATTTTGCTGATGTGAATTGCAAGTGTATGATAACCATGGGAAAAAACTAAAAGGGTGAAGATAAAGTTAAGTCCTTTGATCTAGAAGCAGGAGATCATGCTTCATTAAATAGAGGAGAAGGAGGAGATCCTCCTAAACGCCCATCTCCATATACTAGTGAATGTTGCACTTCTTCCTCAGCTTCTCATCGTTCTAAATGTATAAAAGCTCATAAAAGCCATTTTTTTCATATGGGTGTAAAGTTTGATTTGCATGTGTTTAATGGAGAGTTCAATATAGAGAAGTTGAATAGAAAGATCAAATAGATTGAACTGTATTTTTGGATTCAACATATTGAAGAAGACAAGGCCAAGATCTAGTTAGCATGTCTTTGACTAGCAGGAATTGCCTCATTTGGTGGGAGAAAAAATTTCAAAAATTTTGTAAACATGTGGGTAAACTCCTCTCTTCCTTGTATGAATTGTTTTATGCCTTAAAAGGAAAATTTTATTCATTAGCATATCGACAAAGAGCCACCGTAGAATGAAAACTTTTGAAGTTATAAGGGAAGGGACAATATGTGTAAAGTTTCACAGATGAATTTAGGAAACAAGCTTTAACATTGGGCATTCCTTTAGATCGACCTAATACTTTGTTGAAGTATATTGGTTCTTTACATGATTATCTCTGACATTCTTTATTATTGTTTGATCCCACTTGTAAGAGCCCCAGATTAAAAGTTAAAGTAATAAAGTTAATAAAGGAAAAATAAGACCATGGTCATGGGACACGTATTTCAAGCTGGATGTTGGGAAAAACATCTTAGTGGGTTTTCATTTGGTTTATTATGTCTAAGGGGAAATTGGCAAAGGATTTGGAAAGGAATGAGGCATTAATTTGCATTTTATTTATGAAAATAATGGAAAATAGGAGAAAATGAAAGTGAAAGGTTACAGGTTTCATGTGAGGAAAATGAAGGAAAAATAATTGGAATTGAAGAAAATAGAGGCCTTATTAATAAAAATGCTTATGAGGATTAGTTCACAACTTTTTTTAGTTCAGTTTTGCGAGCTTTCTCTCTATTCTCTCTACTCTCTAGCAGTCTTGTGAACTTAGAGCACTCTTGGACCACTCTAGCATTGGAGAAAGGAAAGAAAAGGAAGGACTAGAAAGGAAAAGGAAAGAAAAGATCAAGTAAGGAAGATCTGGATCAAGCAGCTACATCGGGATTACTTGCAGGTATTGAGTTACATGTACGATTGCCTTTCTAGTTTTGCCATGCATGGTACATTCATGTGTTTATTCGGTTTTATTGCTATCATTGGAATGGGTTTTTCCAAGTGTGACAGTGGTTTCAACCTTGCCTTTCCATTTTTATATAGCTATGGTGTGATGGGATCCTTTTACGTGGTTTAGTTGGATTGTCATATGGTCTCGAAACTAACTGGGGTGGTCTTAGGAAAATTCCCAAAGGCCTAGGAATTCCTTGACTCATAATGGCGGGATACATGGTAATGCTTGAGGGTGGATATAGGAAAATTCCTCATAGTTTAGGCGGAGAGATCTAAAGGAATCCATGCTTATTTAGGTCCTAGTGATCGCTTGATTGGTATATGGCAGGATTATAGTAAAGCATGTAATGTATGTTTCCTTGTTTGGGCCTAGGAATCCCTTGAATGGTAATTGTGGGGTACATGGCAAAACCTAGTTGTATAAATGAGCATTTTAGACCTAGGAATCCCTTAACCAGTTGTGTCAGGATACATGATAAATCCTAAGAATCCCTAGTTGGTTTTGTTGTGAGTCCCACATTAATGCTTGGAATATTGCACGAGGGTGATTGGCAGAAAGAAAGATTTGGTTTAGCCAAATATATGGTCGAGTGGTATGTGGAAGTCACTGACTTGGTTAAATTTTTCATATGTTAATATGAGATCTTTTCCATTTGATGAGTTATGTACTTGTTATTATGTGATTTTAATGGTTGTTCTCTCATTGTTAATCTATTGGTTATATGTTGGTTATAAGCATGGCTTTATGGAAGACTTGAGTTATGGTCCTCATCATGTTTTGTTTAGTAAATGAAATGTTAATGAATGTATGACCTAATAGATGATAATGTAACTATTGTGAAAGGGCATCAAACCTTCTTAACAAAACTCGAATAAGTATGAGGCCCCTATGTTCAGATGTGTTTTTATGACCAGCACATTACATGTTCATGATGTGTTTGACGAAATGTCTATCATGGTTAGGATGAGTCATGTTAGGCCATTGCTCAAGTTTTTCAGTTATCATTTCAGATATTTTTATCATGTTTGGGGAAGAACATTGTGTCCTAGACCTGAAAAAGTGGCTCAGAATTCAGGCTCACTCACACAAAACTAGCTGAAAAAGATTGCAGTCTGATGGAGGCCTTGTTGTGGGAGAGACTAGAGGGTTATATTCACATGGAGGGCTTGTCATGGGAAAAAATGGGGGTCTAGTTTAGTTTAAAAGAAAGTTAACTCAATGGTTAGGCACATCGAGTGGTTGGGCAGCCTCTAGGGTTCCTGTAGCTCCTGAGGAATATGAGTTTGGTTATGGTTTGTCGATTCCACTTCCTTAATTGTAATTGGGGAGTTGAATCATATCATAGTAACTCTTTGTCACATTTTTACCCTAGTAGGGTGATTAGCTTTGTTAAATGTGGGAGGAGGGTGTTACAAAGTGATATCTAAGCATGGTTCACCCTTTGGATTGTATTAGTGAAATGCGTTGTCATGCATGCATCTAGGTTGTATATGTGCTTGATATGTATGCATGATGATAGTCATTGTTGCAGTTAGGTGGTCATGTGGAAGTTGAAGCAGTTGTTGTTGGGATGTCTTTTTTAAGAATGCATGTCATTTGTATATGCATTTTTTATGCATGTTGGTCTCTATATGTTTTTATGCATACATTGTTATGGGCATGGTTACTGTGCATGAGGTCATGGTATGCATTTAGTATTTCCATACACGGTAACTAGGATGATGATTAAGATGATGTGTATATACTGTTATGATTATTTTTATACATGTACTGTGCTAATTTGGTTGATCATGCATATGAGATATCCTCCCCTAAAATATATGGAGGTATATTGATTATGTTTATATTTTGGTTTAGCTGACATAATATACTTGCAAGAAGAAGAGAAAATATGACTAGCAAGATGGTAGACTATAATTCATGAGATTATCTCTATCAATTAAATGAGCAACATGGTGATGAGTACTCCCCTCACATAGCAGGCACTTTGAGAATTTTGAAGGAATAAATAAGGAGTTTCCATGATGATAATGATAGGATAATTCATACACAAGAGAGACTTGCCATGGCACAAGAGAAACAAGCAGCGGTCAATGAAATGATTCTTCAGATCTTGTTAGACTTGCAGAGGAAGGTACCTCTTAGGATCAGTCACAGATAGAAGGACATTACTAATGGAGCCTATGCTAGTATATCTCATGATGGACACAGGTTGGGTAGGGATGATACCGTCAGGTATGTAAGATTATTGGACACACCTAATAGGAGAGGCAGTATAGATGGGCATTATTCTATTTATAGTTTTCAAACAAGTATCATGGTCATCATAACTATCACCATTACAGGAGGAGTGGAAAGGGATATTTGTTGGATGAGTTCAAGAAAGTCAATCCACCTACATTTTATGGACAAATGAAGAAGCCATAGGATGCAAAAGCTTGGTTGCTTGGAATGCATAATTTCTTTAGATTGCATGATTACTCAGAGAACATGAAGGCCATAATAGCTATGTTCAGTCTTAAAAGTAAATAAAACATTTGGTAGAAATAAATGAAGAATGTTAGACGCATTTGGGAATAGGAGTTGACTTGGAGGGAGTTTGAGAGACTTTTCAGAAAGAATTATCTATTATAAAGATACTATGATGACAAGTTAAAGGAGTTATATGAGCTAAATATGGGATTGATGATGGATGAGGAGTATACTGGCAACTTTTTGGAGTTGTTGAGGTATGTTCCTTATATTAATGACGAGAAATCTAAGATTAAGAGATTCATCAGTGAGTTACCAGTAGCATACAAAGACATTATTAATTTTGATGGGCCTAGATTATTGGAGGAGGCCATCAGAAAGTTGAAACATTATTATGCGAAGTCAAAGTGTGAGACCAAATCTCAACAAGGTTGGAAAGGGAAATACAAAGCTAAGGGAAAGTGGCCACCAAAGTGAACAAGACCTTAGGATGAAGGTGATAAAGAGAATGTTGTTCCTTACAGGAATTTCACCATAGTTAGATAAGGACATGGGTCACAACCTGGAGGGTAGCAAAATAAAGGTGATGGTAAGGGATAGTTGCAATGTTAGATATGTGGCAAGGAGCATCTCAAGAAGGATTTCCCGTTGTAATAGGGTGGTAGGCCTCAGATATACAGTGCATAAGAAGCGCAGAAAGTTTGTCATGTCAGACAGAGCATTCCTAGGATCTATTCAACATTGGATCACTAGGAAAACATATCACCAAGCATCTATGATCAAGATGGACAACAAGATTTCTGATCAAGTTGTTTATATTTTTATTGAACCTAGATCTAATTACAGTTATGTGAATCTTGACCTAGTGGATAAGTGTGGTTTGAATAAAGAAGTACATGCATAATCTTGGTTAGTGTAGTTAGCTACAACTACAAAGAAAAGAGTTCATCACTCAGTAAGAGATTGTGCATTTGAATTGAATGGTATCCCTTTTGTTGGCTTGATGGGCCTTGACCTAGGTTCAGCGTTAATTAGCCAATAAAATCCCTACACTACTGGCCCTTTCAGCATCAGCCCGCAAAGCGCGAACCAAAGTCTCACCCGAAGCAATATGGGGGGATGTAGGAACCAAGTTTCCACACCCTGAGATTGTCATGATGTCGATTTTATACCTTAACCCATTCCTTTGCATAGATCGATAAGCCTTTAGGGATTATCGATGTACTTTCCCTTCTGTCTCTTAGAACCCTTAAGAAGGTATATGAATTCCCTTCATGCAACCCTACCCAGTGCCTCAGGTACTTACACGCCTTTCCTGCTATGATATTGTATAATTTACTGAATTATCTTAAGTGTTCACCAAATATACCATAATTAAGATTATCTTCGCGTAAACATATATCATTATTTGTGTTCATATTATAGATAGAAACATATACATTCACGCATCAAATTAGCATTATAACATAAACCCAAAACTTAAGATAACATAATCACATGCAATACAAAGAGGAAAAATACATAGTAATTTCATAATACTTCTCTTTATTAATGATTCAGATTTTCAATATAGAATTTATCTACCCTGCGCACACAACTGTAGGGGTCCGTGCACTTAGCTATGGACTTCTACCCTAGGCCTCTATGTACTCAGCTGCAGAGCCTCTTCCTACACTAAGACTCTCAGTCTTAGCTCTTTATAGACCCGTAAATAACTTATACTCCACTCTCTTCTTCCTCCTTAGAATCTTCTAAGACCACATTTTTATATAATCCCATGGTCCGTAGACTAAGGGCGGGTCTCTAAAATTGACACAACCTATCTACAATAATGGTGGAAAACCTTTTTTACTCTTGATATCTTCACAGTCTATGACCATGAAATGCAGAGAATTTACATTTCTTTATACTAAGTTTGGGCCTTGTGCCCCAAAACTTGGGTTTTTAACCCCAAAATTGACCCCCAAGGGAACCATTCCCAACAAGCTCCCAACACAAACAAGGTGACTCACCCTCGAGTCACTCAACTGGCTTGGAGATCTTGTTGGGAAGAAATCCTAGATTGACTTGGACTATTGCAAATTTTGTGGTACACTGTGTTGTTACCTACTTCATCCCCTCGACTAGCTACTCTGTTGCTGGCCCTGCACCATTGGACTGAATCTTCTACTGAGTTTTCTGCAGACTAGACATATTGACTTCAATTGTATCCATGATGAAATAGGTCTCATCAAACCAAGGCTATAATTAAGCCTTCATCATTACTTCCTTTTGTTGAGCTGCATCTACCTACTCTTTCAAAGCCTTGGCCTCCTACAGCTTAGCTAACCTCTACGTGATGGCGACAATGTATGCTATCGCTTTAACTTCATCATAGCACTACTGCAGCTCCCGACATTCTATTTCTACCTGCTCTATAGTAGGATCTTCTTACAGGCAGGTGACTACCTCGAGCAAGTGCTTGAAGAGCATGTTATTGTCCTTCACTACGCTCTCTATAACTGTGGCTACTACATCTTTCACAATGGTCTTGTGCTACTCTATGATCTCTAGTAGAGTCGAAGGCTAGGCCTTCAACTGCAACTCTGCAATTTTTAGGTTCATCTCCCACTGAACCTTTGCCAATTCAATTCATGTGTCACACACTCTACCATCGAGCTTCTAAACCTTCACATCTATCGGCTCAGCCTTGGGAATGCCTAGCTCTAGGACAGTCTTGCACGCCTCAGCCGCAACTATGGCAATCTATTGGTCTCTCTGCATGGTTATCTAGGTGTTGTTGACCTTTTTTTCGTTGATCACCTGCAATGCACGCTGTTCATGGGCTTGAAGTTTCGCGATCACATCATCCTGTAAAAGGTGAAGCACCTCATTGGGAAGCATGGCCAGGTTGAGTCCAACTCTTTTGAGGGCACTGACAAAGGGTCTATTAGCTTCAGTCTCTTTTGTCAGTGCTCCATCTAGCAGCACTATTTCTTGGGGATCCCTTATGCGCAACATCCCCGTGGCTTCTAAGGTGCCAAGCACCAAACTGGTTGACATCATGCTGGTTTGTATATGGGATGCATGGATATACAACATGCACAGACCCTTCTAGATAGCACCCAATGCCTACTATTGTTGCTGGTCAAACTGGTGCATCAATTCCACGGTGGCATCCCACATTGTATCACCTATGTCATTTATGTCCCCCTCTGTTAGGGTTATCAGGTCCAGGGACATCGTGCTAGCCTTGGACTTCTTCTGTGGCCCTACTTTCTTTGGGTCTTAGGTGCGGTTGATGTAGAACAGAGTAATTTCCTAGTATGATCCTCCCTACTCCATCTGATCATCTTCTTCCTCAGTCTCCAGGGAAGGCAACTTTTGACTCCGGTCAGAGTTGTGCTCCTCTTCTCCTACCTGTCCACCTGAATATTGCACACTTTGCCTTGGCCTTATCATCAACCACCTTTCTCTTCTTTGTGGAAAATTGTTCCATATTCAACTTGGCTTCTTCCTTCTTCCGCTACATAGTGGACTTGCTAGATCCCACTGTCAAGTCTGTGGTATTGCGCCAAACTGCTAGCCAGCAGTTGAGGACTGCTGCAACTGCATCATCTATGGCCAAGTATAGTAGGTTGTACCACTTCTTCTCAGGGTCCTTCCATGCCCATATTGAGACATGGTAGAATACAACCTAAATTCTTTTCAAAATTTGTAGGTGTTAGTTGTGGCATGTGGTTGATGGCCATATGGATGCTGATCTCCATCAAGATCCAAAAGATCTTACTATCCTTTATTCACTGAGGATCCTTCCTCACCCATAATGAAGTGAACTTTGCGGCCTTTGGTAGGTCTGGTGTGACTGGATGAAACTGGTTATCTTCAGGTTGTTCCCACGCAACCAACACTATGGATAAAAATAGCCATGCATAGTGGAAAGTCTTACAATGATCTTGTGCCTCATGGTAGTTTGCAAGGAACTCACCACAGAGGTAGCACACCCAGTTAAATTGAACTCCCTCCATGCATTGGCCTGCAAAAGCTATCACTAGTGCCAACACTTGATCTGTGCAACACTTTTGAATGACCTTCCCTTCCAAGATTTGTGTCGCCACATTGACTGTGAGGTCATAGAACTCGAAATGGCATAACGACGCAGCTTCTTTATGAGCTTGAATTTTTCCTTCATTGCCTCGGCAAGTGCATGCTCGCCAGCCTTTCTTCCAAATGCCATGGCCATATTTTCTCCTATGTACAACAACCCCGTGATCCTATGGATCAACATGTCGGTGATGGGTATCAGCTCCTCCAGCCATAGACAACCATCGTGCACAGAGCACATCATCTAATTGATCACTACCATCGTGATAGGTGTGCATTTGTAATGTGACACACATACAAGGTTTAGAAGGCCTGACTTGTCCATGCCTTTTAGCCACTTCCTCAGCTTCAAAGCAGTCACTCCAGTAATTTTGTGGAAGACAAGGCGCATAAGTTAGTATTTGGCTAAATGAGGGAAGCGCTCCATGTCAACTAAGTCCTAGTCCTCCAACTTCAAAAGGGGGACACGCCCCAAGCGTGGTCCATCAAAGAAAATTTGGTCAGGAAGGAGGGGTGTGTGCTTGTTATACGGGCATAGTGTCCACACGGATGCTACTATTCCCACTAAGATGGGTGGCTATCTTAGAAAAAAACAATCAAAGTCTACTATTGATTCCTTTTATGAAAATAGATGAGAGGAGAACCAAGATGACCAACATGAGTCTTGCGCTCGATTTCCTCTCCTTCTTGGTAGAGTTTTGCCGCTAGTTCTTTGTCTACTTAGCTTCGAAAAGGACCTGTAGGATCACAGAAACATACTACTATACAAGAAACAACGATCTAAGCTCATAAATAATGCAGGATCAGATGTGCATTAACCATATACAAGCATATATAAACAAGTACAGAAGAATATGGAAGGAAAAAATAATAGCTTTATTCAGATAAAAAGTAGCAAGAAGATTACAACCATGAGGTCTGACCCAACATCATCCTCCAGCTAAGAAGCCCTTCTTCACCTCAAGCAAAGCTAAATCACCCAACACTGTGAATGTACACTAGAATACCAACATCACTTCTCTATAGTTACAAAATTCTAGCTCTGGATCTTTGTGATGAGGGATCCATATATAGATGATTACAGAGAGGTGAGTCATCTTTTGGGATCTTGATTAGTGTCTTCTCTCTGATAGTTCCTGCTTCCACTTTGAGAATAATGATCTCTTCCTCATCCCTGGTCGAAAATGGAGTGGCAAGTGTCAGAGAGGAAGCTTCTGGAAGATTCCATGATCGTCCACCTTGCATTTTGTCCCTACCATTTGTCCATTCTTGACCATCGCACCCTACAGAGGAGAAAAATAGTATGCATCACACCTTGTACATTGGGAAGGTGATATGCATCACACCCTCTGCGTTGAGCTTTTAGTATGGTCCAGTTTTGACCATTTATGAGCAGTTTTTAGTGGAGAACTTCTGGGAGATGATGTAATTAGTTGATCTTGTTCCTTTAGGCAGTGAAGCAACACTTTTAGGGACTTAAGAGCCCTCAGTTTATGGACATTTGTGATTGGGGTTGAAGTGCCCAAAAATTTCTATAACAGTTATCCCCTAAAGCATGAGTTCGTTAATCTTTTTTGATGTCAGGTGAAATGCTTTACTATGAGGATCTGAGGTTTTTTTGAGCTAGGAGGCGACCTGTAATAAGATACAACACAATACATTATTTGACAACATTTTTTCATGATCTAGCTAAGGCAGGCATTGTTAGGATATTTCGACATATAGGAAATAGTTAAGTTCAACTTGGTCTAGTATAGAGTTAGGTATAGAGTTAGGTAAAGTGTGTTTCTTTACTGTTGTACATTTTGTAACTTATAATCCGACGGTCACGATATGTAGTG
>APFE031735564.1:349819-380139 GCA_000404065.3 Pinus taeda | reverse complement strand
CGATTGGTCCATGAATTCTATTTAAAGCGCATGGAGGGTCATTTGTAGGTTAACCGTGCATGAGAGAAGCTTATGTAAATTTTCATTCTTTATTAATAAATGACTTCTAGTAGCCACGTTGGCGCAGGCCGTGGACTGTTTCCCTCTCTGAGGGTTTTAACCACGTCAAAATACTGGTGTATTGATCTGTGATCTGTTTGTGAGCGGTGTCCTTCTGGTGTTCTGTCTGAGGAACTTACCCTGTAAATTCCTACAGGCATTCCCATGCTCAGCTTTATAAATCCATTTTCATGTACATAGGATAGATGATTATCTGTGTGACAGAATGATGATATGGACACATCATCCTTTGATTTGGATGATCATCTATTTGGCAATGATGTACACTGGATGTTTTTATATTCCCGAATATATTGTAGCCCGGATGGATGAAACTAGATCAGGGGTCTTCAAAACTCGGCCAATCTTCACTTGGAGTACAAGTCGATCGATGTGAAAAATGTTTTGGAGTCGAACATGGAATGACATCGCCTGATTACCGGCCAATGATGTAATCTATTAACAAGCGTGAGAGGAATCACCATTAATGGCAATGACCCTCAAGGTACTACAGTACAATTTACGTGGTGTGAAAAAGGACTTGGTGTCGAACACCACACAAAATATCTCGGTCGAAGGCCATTGATGTAAACATGTCGCCGAAAGCGAGAAACTTGCCATTAAGGCATGCAAGCTTCAAAGTACTAAAAGGGTTGTTCCCAAGTCAACTTCTTGGATAATGAGCTGATGTCGACAAGAGGTGACCCGTCGCAGGAGGGCCTTAATGAATCCCACATCAACGACACGAAATGAAGCAAATGATTTTTTAGGTGAAAACAAACTGATGATACAAGGTTCAGGGTGGTGGTCATGAAGGAATGAAGCATGAATGTATTGCAGTGGGCGAGACACAGGTGAATTGTTTGAATGACTTCTCTTAAACATATCGGCAACACTAACGATTGATTCGTAGTGTTAACCCCAAAGATGGATGGTGTGACAGAACAATGGTGAGGACCAGAGAACGGAACAACCCAACCCGACATAAATGCGGAAGGAAAGTGTCATGTTCAAGAGCGAATTGCTACCAATAAAGTTTCTTCTTGTTTTCTTCCCAATTTTTCCCAATCATTGCTGACCAGTACCTCTTTAGTTTTGTCAAGCTTGAGGAGGATAACATATGCTTGTTCTATAATCCGCCCTTCGGGCGAACCTGTCGCTATATTTTAGCGAGCCTAGCGACAGTGAAACTTGATCTCGTCCTGTTGGATGAGTTTGTCACTATTTAGTTTTAACGAGTTCAACGACAAATATAACTCGGTCTCTTTCAATTTTAGAGAGTCTGAAAGAAACAGAAAGAAGACTCTGAAGATTCTTTTTCGTTGTATAATCCCTTAAGTCCGAAAAAGCGTAAAATAATACAAAGGGGATGAATTTTCAATAGTTTTAACGAGCCAAACAAGATAAACGCTTGATATTTTTGTGTAATAATACCTCAGTTCCAAAAAGATTAAAATATAGAGGAGTGATAGCACTTCTGATGCCTTTTAACGAGCTGGAGAGGCCAATCGCTCGACGATCTTTTCATATTTTACGAGTCAGGTGAAAAGAGCTTAAAGGAGACTTGTTTTTGAGGAACGAGTGATGGTTTCGTGTAGCAGCTGATTCTAGGTAAGATTTGGAATTTTCCAATCACGGTAGTGTTACAGGGATTGCTAGCAGAATCACTCTTCGCAGATGTTCTTCGAAGGGGTAAAAAATCATATGGGGGTGAATGATCGGCTAAAAACTAGAGCGGAGGTGATGGCGAGAACACAACCAAGGCTCAAAAGTTGGGGATAAGGCATTCACAATGGTTATTTACCTGTCATTTTTTAATGAGCTTAAATGTGGGGAGAAACACTTGCTTGTGACTTATGTTTATTTTTTAACAAGCTTGAACTATGTGCTAAAACTGCTTATGGAGAGTTTATTTGTTAACGAGCTTGAACTCTGTGACAACATTGCTCGCTAGTCGTATGATAAGAAATGTCTCATTCGAGGTGCTATTTTGAAGTGGCTTACATCTTTCAAGCTTTGCCATGGATCCTTTCTTTATACAAGTTAGGAAACGACTAGCCTTACGGGTTTAAAGGGTTAGAGGTCCTAAAAATTTAAAAAATAAATAGCCACTCTTCACTTGCATGAGGAAAGGTTTGTATGCCCCCAAGTATAACGAAAAATTTCCAGGTTACCAAGAAAGTTCAATAAGTGTAGCAAATAAAATTCTTTCTCGGCGATGTCTATCGAAACAGACAAAGGGGAGCGGAGCCACTCGGCATAACCTTAACGAAGGTATCTTATTCCAGTCTATTCACATTTTCCTGTGAGGACGGGTTCGCGAGACTAGTCATATATCCCTCGCGGAAATCAACCCTATACCCAAGGTTTTCCTGCCGAAATAGACCAAGGTGCATGCCCCCTGGGTTTCAGTCACATCTTCCTGAATCACTCACACTCATCATGTGGACGGACTGGAGACCGATGAGACATTTCTTGCGTGAAAATACCATTCAGGGATGGCATTTGACTATTTGCGATGTGTGAACCGAGGAATGACATTTGGTCTATGAGCTTGACCATTATTCCTTCGTGCGGAAAACACATTACTCTAAAGAGTGAGGAGATGATGGCTCCCATGCAATAAATATAGTCGCGTCCAAGGAGTAGATTGTAATCTAAAGGTCCTTGAACTGCCATAACATTCATGTGAATAGTTTTCCTTCTCAAAGTAATGGGCACATTTGGAAGGACCCCTAAAGGTTGACTGGTTCCCTTGTCGAAGCCTGTTAGATTTCTCATTTCAGGCAAAAGCGATGGTGAACCAAGCACTTTCCAGGAAGTTGAGGAAAGGATACTCACAAATCCCCTTTAGCAATGATGGTACCAACCATGACCATTCTGTAATCTTGTACAATAATTCTGAATGGTACACTCGCTGGCAAATGGGTTCTACCTAGTAGATTCCAGTCAAAGGAAACAACTAGGTTGCTTGGTGGTGGGACTGAATAGATGGTCAGGTAGGACTCTGAGGAACCTCCTTCCTACAGTAAAGGAGTGGGAGAACTACACCCAAGCTCATCAAAGTCGGTGTTGATGAAAAGAATTTGAACGGTATCGTTCTCTTTCTCTTCAATGATGGTATCATTCAAAGATGAACACTCTGAAGGCAATACCGGGTCAACTGCCATATCGACCCTTTGAATTTCATCTGGTATGGATTTCGGGGGTTCATTTTCAACAATAGGTACTTTGGCTGACCACAAGGATGGGCCAGCCGGATTTTCAACCGGTGGAGGGCTCGACAAGAGTTTTTGATATCCAGGAGGAAGTCTTAACGGTGAAACCGGATGATTATCTAAAACTCTTTTAGCCTCTTCAAGGAAGGGACAACGGTGGATGGCATGATCACCTTCGCACAACTTACAAGTAAGTTTAGGATTCCTTCTTTGTCCATGTGCTTCACCTTCACTGGTTGACGGTGAGCATTCAACATGATCGCCAGAGGTTGATGCTATCGGATTGTGCAAACGAGGAGACCAGTCCCTTAAGATCTGAGGGATGTAGGGACAATCTCGGTGATAGTGTTCACCATTGCAAATGACAGAAGGAGATTTAGGTTTTGACTGTGCAGTGTGTGGATTTTTGCTAGACGATACTTGGTTGTTCCCTTTCGATTTTGGTTCCTTTTTCTTCTTTTCCTTTTTCTCTTTCTGCTTCTTCTTCTTCTTAGTTACTTGAATTTTAGCTTTATCAGCTTTATCAAGCGAAGAGGAAGGAGGAGAAGGAGAATCAGATGAAGTAGAAGGTCGGGAGGCAACTCTAGTGTCGTCTAGTTACTGGTTAGACTGTTCAGGAATTGTGGGATTCTGAAGGACAGAGATAGAGAAGAGCTAGACTGGCAAACGAATTGTCAATCCTGGAAGTGACAAAGTGGCCATATGGGGTGGGCCAAGATCTCCCCAAGATAGGAAGGGACTAGGATTTCCTTCACGGGGAAATCCCTGGTTGGTAGACTCCATTTTCTCAACCTGAAGATCAATGGGGGAATTTGTGACATTATTCCGATTAAAAAAAAAAATTAAACGCTTGGACACAACTTGTTTTTTCAATTTTAAACAGTCAATAAAAAACAAAAGATGACTCCAGTCGCCTTCAATTTTTACTGAGCTTGAAGTGACAAGCGCTTAGAGGACCTCTTCCTTTAAGGAGTCTGAAAAGGAGCAAAATGGACTTCTCTGGAGATGTAGGCAGAGAGAATTACCAAACCAATCGTAAAACTGCAGAATACTTTTTACAGTATGGTAGTCAGTCTTCCTGAATGTTGTGCTCGGTGCATTACGATCGATAGGGTAGTAGACACAGCTTCCTAAGGATAAATGATGTAGCCTATTCTGGTTTCCCAATATATACGCGATGGTATGTGGGAGCACAAGTCCGTACTGGCACTTTCTGTCTCAGAGTGGAGGAATCACCCAACCAGCAATGAAAGCAACAATTACCAGGCTTTACGACACTGGAATACGTCTCTAGCCTAGACCTCTAGATGTTGTGTGTTAAGTTCCAAAGCATTGTTATATTCATTGAGATTTATTTTAAGTTGATCTTGCTTATCAATTTTCCTTTCAGGTTCACCACATGATGTATGTATAATTTCCAAATGCATTCTAAGATGATAAACAGACATTTTATCTTCTTTCAGCAATGAAAATCCTAGCTACTAAAGGGAAGAAAGTGAAGCATCTTTTCTTCACAAAGCACAGAGCACACGCTAATATGCACAATCCTAAATCAAGCCAAGCATTCAAAATGAAAATGCACATGCATGTATTGGTTTTCAGCTCTCTTAATGTGTAAATGACACTAAGAAAGCTATGTGCAAAACTGAATTACCTTTAAAGCGACTGTACTCAACAAAATTATTTTTCAAAACGAAGTGAAAGCAAGAGAGACACTTTGCGGTTTTGAAATGGAAATTGCTTTTCGACACCCTAAAACTAGTAATTCAAATCTTATGCAACCGTAACTGTATAATCAACTATCTAAAACAATGGAATTGCTTCCTAAAACTGAAAATGACAGCTACGCCACTTTCATATCCAGAGATGACAGTTCGGCTATGTTACTTTTTGCAAAAGAGAACTAAAATGACGCACAATACATAAAAACGTTTATAGTTCTTTGCACTAAGGAGGCGGAATAATGCAAGAGAAGGGGGTATTCACAGAAGTACATTGATTATAGACAACAAAATTTCTTCAATAAGACTAAAAATAGTGAGAAACATTCAACAGTCAGAGGGAAAAATCAATCTTGCCTAACCATCACACTTGTTCCACAGTGAACTCAGTATGCAACGCACCTATTCCATTTGGGAAGTGCGATGCATACAGGCTGCCTTGAAGGTAGGGTGTGATGGTTACAATGTGATACTTTGAATGCGATTTCACTCACAGTTTGCAGTTTAGTTCAGGTTTTTAAGCTAAATAATTACAGATCAATGTATGTAAAAACACAAGGGTGATCTAAGAGGTTACTAGAGCCACCACTTAGGGAAATTAGATTGCTAGCAGATCTATTGTTTAATTCATAAACCAAACCCAAAGATTGACTGAAGTAGCATTGATCTTCTTTGCATTTGTATGAAAAATGCAGTTCGAAGGCTAGATGGCTTGACTTCAGGCTCCTTCTGTATGTTTATAAAAGAAACAAGGATAGATAGGCTAACAAGTAATCTAGTCGCTCCCCAGCAGAGTCGCCATTTTTCTATACGGGAATAGTGTCCACATAGATGCTACTATTCCCACTAACATGGGTGGCTATCTTAGAAATAAACAATCAAAGTCTACTATTGATTCCTTTTATGAAAATAGATGAGAGGAGAACCAAGAAGGCCAACCTGAGTCTTGCGCTCGATTTGCTCTCCTTCTTGATAGAGTTTTGCCGCTTGTTCTTTGTCTGCTCAGCTTCAAAAAGGACCTGTAGAATCACAACAACATACTACTATGTAAGAAACAAGGATCTAAGTTCATAAATAATGTAGGATCAGATGTGCACTAACCATATACAAGACTATATAAACAAGTACACAAGAATATGGAAGGAAACAAGAATAACTTTATTCAGATAAAAAGTAGCAAGAAGATTACAACCCTGAGCTCTGACCCAGCATCATCCTCTAGCTAAGAAGCCCTTCTTCACCTCAAGCAAAGCTAATTCACCCAACACTGTGAATGTACACCAGAATACCAACAACACTTCTCTATAAGTTACAAAATTCCAGCCTCTGGATCTCTGTGATGAGGGATCCATACATAGATGATTACAGAGAGGTGAGTCATCTTTTGGGATCTTGATTAGAGTCTTCTCTCTGATAGTTCCTGCTTCCACTTGGAGAATGATGATCTCTTACTCATCCCTGGTAGAAAATGGAGTGGCAAGTGTCATAGGGGAAGCTTTTGGAAGATTCCATGATCTTCCACCTCACATTTTGTCCCTTCCATTTGTCCATTCTCGACCATCTCACCCTACAAAGGAGCAAATCCGTATGCATCACACCCTGTACATTTGGAAGGTGATATGCATCACACCATCTACATTGAGCTTTCAGTATGGTCCGGTTTTGACCATTTATGAGCAGTTTTCAGTGGAGAACTTCTGGGAGATGATGTAATCATTTGACCTTGTTCCTTTATGCAGTGAAGCAACATTTTTAGGGGCTTAAGAGCCCTTAGTTTATGTACATTTTTGATTGGGGTTGAAGTGCCCAAAAATGTCTATAACAGTGCTGGGTGACCTTACTCTCATCAGTATCCTTGGGCACCTTTGTCTTGCCCCTATGCAGACAAATGTATTCTGGCAGCTTAGGGATAGGGTTTGACCCCTTAATTTCAATGTCCTTCATTTCCACTACAATATCCTCATCATCCATGGGGATTTCTTGGGCCTCTTTTTCTGACTCTAGGTCAATCACTTTGGCCTTTTCTTGCACGGTGGTTTTTTTCGACTATGAGTGCCTCCTAGGTGATGCACGCACCAGTAGTTGCATTTTATGCTTGTCCTTCTATGGTTTTGAACCCTCCTAGGTTGTTGTAGGCCTTGGCCTATGTGCCTTGGTGGATTTAGGCACTTCTGTTGGTACTTCTGCAGGCACAACTTCTAGGGCAAATCCCTTTTCTGCCATAGCTACCTCTTCAAAAACTCCCTTAGTTGTCACTACTTTAGCGCTCATAGCTTCTGTGGTCGTCAAGATAATGCTATGCAACAAATCTTGTGTCTCCTTTCGGAACATCTCAAATACAGAAATTTCTATCAAAACTTCAATGTTTGCACGATTCATGTGTGCATGAGAGCTCAACAACTCAATTCTCAAAATGTCAAGTTTTTTTTATGGGAAACCCTTTGTAATTTATAGGTATTTTCGAATTCAAATTTGACCATTCCCTCCCAAAATTGGTTCATTAATGCTAGATTGGCAACAGATTTTCAAAGATATGATATAGAAATTTTGACTTAATTTTCACCCCCACTCCATTTTGCAGTGTTTTTATCATCAAATCATGAACAATGACTTTAATGGTCACTTTCTGGCTATCCTATGTGGTTTTTCCTTTGGTAGTGTAGCTCCTTGTGTGCTTTTGTTGGCTCTGTGACATTTCTTCCTTCCACGAAATTCCCCAATTGTGCAGCTCTCTGACCCGGGGCAATGTGGTTTATACTCCCTCACTTCCGGTTAGCTGCTTGGAGCGCTAAGACTGTGCTCCCCTCATATAGTAACCTAGGTTGATCATCGGTGTATGGTTTTAGTCGGCTACCATTCACCTTCTTTGCGAAGGGTTCTCCATTCAATTTGACTAGCTGAACTGCTCCACCATTGGTAATCTCCTTGATAACATATGGCCTTAGCTAGGGCATCCTAAATTCCCCTCGAAATTTATCAAATTTGTTGTCATATAATAATACTATATCATTTACCTTAAAGTTATGTAGTTTGATGTGTCGATCATGCCCTGCCTTTTCTTAGTCCTTTTGAACTTGTTGATGAATTCAAGCTAGAAATCGGTCCTAATCAATTTCTGCTAGCTGCACGAGCCTCTCTTCCAGGGCTCCACAATCCTCCATTCATGTGAGTTCTGCTATGCATATACTGGGTAAAATGTGTTCCATTGGCATCATAGCTTCTACACTATACATGAGTCTAAAAGGTGTTTGTGTAGTCAGTTTCTTTCAAGTTGTTTTGTAGGGCCATAGTCCCATCGGTATTCACACATCCCAGTCATTTATTTGAGCATTTTAGACCTTCATCAGTGTGCTCTCTAGTATCTTATTGAACGCTTCCACCATCCCATTAGCTTGCAGATGATAAGGCGTGCTTTTCTGATGATACACCTAAAATTCCTTTGTCAATGCATTGATTGTTTCGTTAAGAAAGTGTGTACCATGATAGCTCATCAAGATCTTTAGACAACCAAATCTTGTTAGCATATATTCAAAAGTAAACTTTTCCACTGTCGTTCCTGTATAGTCCTTCATAGGCTATTCTTCTACCCACCTACTCAAGTACTTAGCCGCGGTGGTGATGTACCGCCCACCTGTCTTCTTTTCGGGAGGTTAGATTGGACCCACAAACTCGATCGCCCACTTCTCAAAGGGTTGCAACAACATTTGTGGATTCAGTGGTAGCTCATCCCTCCGCGAGGGTCTGCCAATCCTTTGGCATGCATCACATGCCCTACAATATGCCTTTGAGTCCTTACGCAGGGCCAACACCACAACCCAATGTGGAGAAACTTTTGTGCATTGCTTTCCTTGCATAATGTCCTCCTATAGCAACTCCATGAGCTTCAACGAGGATGTTGTTCCATTCAAAGTTAGGCATATAGCATTGCAATATTTTTCCTAACCCCATTTTGTACAAGTTACCTGCAATGATAGAAAATTTTACTGCACGCACTACTAGTTCCTTCTTCTGTTGACTTATATAACCTTCCGGAGTTGATCCTACTATCAGGAAGTGAATAATATCTTCAAAGTGACTGTCCACAATGCACATCACAAAGAGCTATGTGTTAGTTAGTCCTTCCTCCAAATTAGTAGGTTCCTCTCTAGTTTCAATACGGGATAGATGATGAGGTCCCAGATTTAGTCGTCTTGGATTTATAATAACTTCGAAGTTGTGCTCCTAAAACAACAACAACCATCTACATATCCCCCCCACCCAACACAGGCTTGTTGACCAGGTACTTCAACGCGGAATGATCTGTATACATCTTAAAGTGTCTACCCAACAAATAGTGCGTAAACTTCTAGAGCATGTACACCATTGCTAATCCTTCGTGCTCTGTCATGGAATAATTTTTCTCCGCTTTAGACAGCTTCCTACTTGCGAACACTATAGGATGATCCAGTGCTCCTACACCGGCATGTGTCAGCACAACCCCTAGTGCGATACATGTTGCGTCCACGTGCACATGAAATTCGTTCTTCCAATCTAGGAAGACTAGGATTGGTGCAATGACCATTTTCTCTTTTAACACGTCTAAGCTCTTTTGACATTCATCATTCCAATAAAACATGGTATTCATTTTCAACATTTTCTCCATAGGCATGGTGATCTGGGAAAAGCTCATAATGAACTTCCTATAGTATCTGGTATGCCATAGATTTGTGTGCAGCTTTTTCACACTCCTCGACACCTACAAGTTGATTATCACTACAATCTTCGGGGGGTCTACCATCAATCCTTGTCTGCATACCACATGACCCAACAAGATCCCAAAAGGGACACAAAATAGACATCTCTTTAGATTGACCATGATCTGGTATCTCCTACATGTATCTAGCATCAAGCGCAGACTTGCCACATGGTGCTTGAACAATCCAAACATTTTTTAATTGTCAAAGTGTACCGCCAGAAATTTATGAATGAAGTCTTTGAATTATGCAACAATTACATGTGAAAAGATCATTGGCACATTCTTTGGCCCAAAAGGCATTATAGTGTATTGAAAACATCCCCATTCAGTCACAAAGATTATCTTCCTTCTATCCAAAGGCATGATTTTGATATGAGGGTACCCAAAGAACCCATCAGTGAAAGAGTATGCTTCTTGGCTGCCTACATTATCTAGGACCTTGTTAGTGAACGGGGTTAGGAAAGGATCATGCACACAAGAGTCATTCAATTTCCTAAGATCTATTCATATCCTTATTTCTTCCTTCTGTTTCTTTTCCTGAACCACGAATTACCCAATTAGATTCTTCCACCGGCTCAAGAATACATACCACGAGCATCTTATCTAGCTCAATGTAGACCCTTTCCTTATACTTCAAATTAAGGTGGTAAGGTCTTTGTTTCAAAAGCTTCGCATTTGATTTGAAGGTGATCTTCACGTCACCCAGGTCTCCTATTATTCCTTTTAGATTGGAAAACATTGTGGGGAACAAATCACAATATTTGAAGAGGAGCTCGACGACCTTATCTATTGTCACATTGTCCAAATAGTCCCTAATCTTCACAAATTTCGGCTCCGCATCTCTGCCAATGTTGACCTATCTAGTTTTTCATGGTGCGGTTATGTCTGGATTCTCTATATGCAGTCGTTCAACCTCATGGTAACCCTCCATTTCTAGAATATTTATCTTTCTTGGATCCTCATCTTCTTCTTTAGCAATCACATTATAGCATTCCAGGATGTGGCTCAGCTAGGTAGTCCAATCAGGTTTAATCGTGTCTAAAGGATCCTGAGGTACCCTAAAGATCGCTTCTTTAACCTCTTGTAGTGTCACATCAATACAGTCAAACCCATCCTCAAAGATGAATTTCATTATAAACCGCTAGTGCAAGATGTCTCATTCTTTAGAGCCATGGCGAAGCTCAATCTCCAAGTACCAATTCATTGGTATGAAAAAATAGATGCAGTCATTCAGCCTGGGGCTCTACTCCATAAGCCTTAGTCGATTTGGCTAGGTGATCGCATAGATCATCCCTCCCAACATACTTGTTTGTCATCCATACTTTCGGTTGTCCAAAATGTATTCTCATCATCCTCCTATATTGATGCTAATCATTGAAATTGTGCTTGTGCATACCCCACCTTCTTATGGGTGTAGCGCATAACACCCAATCCAAGGCCTAAAAGCGATTCTTCTCCAACACCTTGTAGGTTTTAACCCCGTACAGAAATTAACTGCATAGGAATTCTAAATCACAGGAAAAATAAAAATGCGAGAGCATAACACATAAAACACATATACACAGAGATTTCCCACTGGATCTCAAAACCGAGACTACTAGTCAATTTTTCATTATTCCTTTCAATGTTACAATACATATTTATACATGCCGAAGCATCCAATACCATGGACCGAAAACCATTGCATCCAAAACTGTGGACCGAAAACCATAGGTAGGTTCGCCCAACCTAATATAGGGTCCAAAGAATATAACACAACCCAACAATCTCCCACTTGTTGTTTTCTTTCCACAGGGGGCCACAGGAGAGCTTAGTCATTTTTCCAGCCCTGAAATGCCCATTATTTCTCTACACCAAGAGAACTTCTCAGAGCTCACAGATTTTGTTAATGCATCTGCAGTATTCTTCAAAGTGTCGACCTTTACCAGCAACACCTTTTTCTCTTCTATCATATCCCTCACAAAGTGATACTGAACATCAATGTGCTTTGTCTTTGAATGATAAGCAGGGTTCTTTGCCAAGAAAATTGCACTTTGGCTGTCACAGTCTATCTTTATAGCTCCCTATACTAACCCCATACTTGAACACAATCACTGCAACCAAATTGCATCCTTGCTTGCATGAGTGGCTGCCATGTATTCTGCCTCTGTAGTTGATAGTGCCACTACATATTGTTTCTTACTCATCCAAATGATTGCACCTCCAAATAGGTTAAACACATACCCTCTTGTAGATCTTCTCTGGTCCAGATCTCCAGCCTAGTCAGCATTAACAAATCCATGAATATCCAACACTCTGTCCAATCCTGGTCTTCCTTGATAACACAAACCATAATCACTAGTGCCACGAAAATACCTGAAAACCCACTTCACTACTATCCAATGCTCCTTCCCTGGTTTTGACATAAACCTGCTCAATACTCCCACTACATGTGCAATGTCAAGTCTAGTACAAACAATTGCATACATCAGGCTACCGACTACACTTGCATATGGAACACGAGACATGTCCTCTTCCTCTTCTTGTGTCTTGGGACACTGTTCAGCAGATAACCTCACACCTACAGGAATAGGAACCTTCATTGGTTTACTATATTGCATATTAAACCTCTGCAATATTGTCTCGACATACTTCCTCTGGTTTAACCAGAGCTTCCTATTTGCCTAATCTCTTTTAATTTCCATACCCAAAATATAGTTTATAGCACCTGTTATCACCCCAAGAAACTCTCCTAAGTTGTATCTAGGAGATGCTTGGGAACATTACAAACTCAACATAATTTTGGAAATGGATGAATGGAAGGAATGATGATTATTCAAGCCAGATAACCACTCCTTATTTTCTTGACTCCAGACATGCGTGAACACCCCCAGACTACAAGGCTTTAGACCACCAATTACTCACAGTTTAAGGATTGGGTGAGTATGGAGAATACTAACCACACCAACAAATGCACACGACCCTGTGATGATCGGCTGCAACCAGTAAAGAGGACTACAAATCTAATTCCCTAATGTACAGACAGGATGACAGCTCTTTGGCATTAGGTGAAAAGAAACCTGAATAACACATTCACTGATACATATAAGATTTTAACACAGAGGTAGGATGACAGCTCCTATAATGCTAAACATCAAGAGTTTAGGAGAACTGTATAACAGGCATAGCCTAGAATAGAATAGAAATGGAAACTAAGAAATTAACAACAAAAGAAGCTTGTATTAGCTGAAAATGAAGACGAGACACTGCAAGTATCAAAGTAGTTACAGTCTCCAGAAGTTGAACCTTTCATCAAAACAACAACCATCAACGTTGATTACATCTTGTTTCTAGGTATATATAGAGTTTATTACAAAGGCACTCGACCATTCTAAGTATGGAGGGGTCATAATTGACCACCAACCACTTTAACTGCTTAATGGAGTCTTTCGCGCAATTTTCCTACTTCAGTGAACAAATCTGATCTTCTTAGGTGTTTTGTTGTCCTTCTCGGGCAAGTGGAGTGTAGTATGGGATGAAGTCCCATAACTGTTAAATGTGTTCCCCTGCTCAGGCTCTGCTTTTTTCCTCCTCGACCATACTATTTGTTGGATGTGGTTGCTGAGGAGAAAATGCACCATGTACTAGTAACTATCCACCTTCTTCCTTCGGACGCATCAGACAGTTCAAGGACGTGGATATTCAGGACAGATGGAGGAGGAAGATCGACTGTGGGATCAGGAGGATGGATGGCGGGGATCACTTAGCAAAGAGTATCAGGAGATATGGAGGTGGAGTGGACGTAGGCCATTGGATCTCAGGCGGACAGATCTAACGACCATCGGGCGTTAAAGATGCACGGAGTTTACTAGGCAGGAAAGGCAGTTTTGGCAGTAGGTAGTATTGATCACACCATTTGAGGGCATAAAGTGGTAAACATACAATGGCGTGCGATACCATTCGGAGTGTGACGTGTGGAGGACAGGGAGGGGTGAAACTGCTTTACATCACACATTAACATGCCTCTACATTATGGTAGCGGGGGAAGCAGATGTCGTCTGATCACGCGGAGGATGATCGGACAGTGGAGAATCGATCGGGCAAATTTTTCATCAAATATGGTGGGGGACCGTTAGCTTAGGGTGCGGCGACCAATGGCTGAATTGCGGCGGGGGGTTTGTGAAGGTGTGTGGTCATGTGGGGGAGGTGCTATGGGGCTTTAACTTCGTGCTTGGGGGCACAAGAGCAAAGGTTTTTTTTGTGATTTTCAAAAATAAGCCTCGAGCAATGGAGGTGAAAGGAGGATGAGTGGGGTGAAGGGGAAGGTGAGAATAATTGGTTTAGGCCTCCTCTGAGCAAAACCAAGGACCGAGCCTGCTTCTACTCCTCGAATATCAGCAACATGTAGCAGAGCTAACATTGGCTCCTTCTAGGGATGAGATCCTCCCTGCGAGGTGTCAAGAACTACAGACCATTTCCTTTCTTGTGAAAACCAAATTAGAAAACTTTCCTAGTGTTCCATTGGGAAATATGGGTACAGGGACAAATCCTCCAGTCGAACACACACCAACAATGTCATCTCCCTAATTTTTTTGGGTTTCCCTACTCTTTAATTACCTCCCTGTGTTACTTGTTTTCCCTCGTTAAATCCTCATCCAACCTCTCCTATAGTGGCTTGAATTCTTCCTTTTTATTTTATTTTTCCAGTCGGGCCAAAAAACGTATTAGCCAATCAAATGCAGCCCACTTGTCCATTATGTTTCAGATGATTTTTATGTTAGTTGGCCTTGTCATTGTTGATTAATTTTGTGTATGCCTACCAAGTCTTACAAGCCAATCCCTATGATGTCACTTACCCTTTTCTCATCATTCCTTAGTCCTCAAGGTTGTAGTAACAACCTAAAATATGCCCCAAGAAAAATCCTCATTAGCCCAGTAGAATCAATGTCCCTTTTCCTCAACCCATGTGCCTATATTTTCTTTCAATATATTACAACATTTATAAAGGTGAGAGGTGACGAGGCTATCACAGTTTTGGGCCATTCATTCATTGTTATTGCTTCTTGTATATTGTATAACTTTGTGTCAGTCTACTATGTTTGAGGATAGTTCCTCCACATATGGTTTTCTCCATAAGTCCAACACTGTACAAGCCCTTCCCTGGATCCTCCAGCCTCTTCTTTTGCTAATATTGAGGGTTCTTCTCTACTTATCATTGTGGAATTTTGATGATGTTCATTCGTGGAAGAAGTGGTGAACTTCCCATTCTTCCTTCCTTTCTTATAGCCTAAGTACTTTGGCCCTTTTCCTTTGAATTTTAACTTAACATTCTTCTTCCAATATGTTTGAATTTCAATTTTGTGTTTGGATTATTCATAGCAATAGTTGGACTTCAAGATGGTGTCCTCTAGTGTTCTTGGTTCATCAAATTCAATCCTATCTAGATAAGCTTTCAGTAACCCACTGAGGTACCTTTGAATATTCACCTTCTCATCTCTAATATATGATACATACCTCAATAATTCTATAAACATGGTGGTGTATTAATTAGTAGTGACCTAGACCAACTTATGCTCATGGAATTCTTTGACCTTTCTATCATATTACCTCTTAGATAGGGAATTATCCCGGAAGTATTTCTCGAAATTTCTCCATGACAATTTTGTCTCCCTAATGTATTGAACATTCTTCAAATCTTCCCACCATATATCAACTTTTCATTTGAAACCGAAATAGCTACATTGGCCTTCATGTTCTTAGAGTAGTCATTCACCCTAAAGTATTTCTTCATTCCCAAAAACGAAGCCTCTGCCTCTTCAACCTTCTTTATCTCTCATGAAAGGTAGGAGTCTTTTTTAACTCCTATGATATTCAACTCTTATTGCTTCTTTAATGACAATGTTTCTTAATTGTAGTATCAATGATCAGTTGGGGTTTCTTGAATCTCTTTCCGAAGTGCTGAGTAGAACTATGCTTTTATCTACATGTCTATGTCTTTTCCTTGACTTTCTACCTCCTGCCCTATTGGTATCAACCCTTGCCATTGGACCTCTAATGGGATAGGTTTTGACTTGTGCCTGTCTAGATGGTTGGCATGAAGCCCCTGTTGTTTTTTCCTTTCCAAGTCTGATAGGATCTGCAATATTATCGTTTTTACCTCTGCTCCCTTTCTTGTGCTCCAAAAATCTTTTATCTATCTACTTTGCAGCTTCTCATTTTAACTCTTAGGCTCTTAAGGGTGTCCATTAATCAAGAGAGTCTTCTTCCTTCCTTTTAGCAGTTGAATCTTCTTCCTGATCACGTTGGGATTTATTTGTGCCATATTACTCCATTTTGCTACTCATCCTTTCTACTCTCTTATTTTTCCTTTATGTTTGCTTCTGTGTTTTTACACACACATAGTTGTTAGCCAACCAAAAATACAAATAAACACAATTACCGATCACATTGGCTTATTTGCAATAAGCATGTTGATGTGAAACCATTTGAAGCATCAAATATCAATTAGTATGTTGATTTAAAGATAAAATAACCAATCAGTAATATGTCAAAACAAACATTATATCAACTATAATTTAAAATTAACAAACATTTATATACATAAAAGAGCTAGCAAATTAAATACTCATTCTGGTTGTGCATGAGAACCTCTTTAGGTCTACTATTGAACCTTCACTCTAATACCACTTAGTAACATGCCCTCCCACCCCCTTGGGTTATTCTCAGGTAGTGGAAGGTGTTACATCAAAATTTAACCAATCTCCAAGGTTTATTATGAAGATGGGGTCACAAAACTCTCTTTTCCCCGTCTTGCCATAATGCAAAATAGATATTACCATCATATTCATCTCATCAAGAACATTCCAACAATATAAATTTTATCTCAATCAAATTCTCGTATTTAAAGTCATGTGCATTTGAATATTTTCCCATTGTTCCTTGTCACATCAATGAGCATGTCCACGTAGCAATGCCAAAAGGTGTATATGGCTCTACCACGTAGCTCAAAATCTAGTGTGGCTCCTGCCATGTCATACTGCCACCATGCCATTTCTTCGGAAAACACCCTGCTTAAATATCCTAATGGATAGGGATGGTTGGAAACTCAAGTTGGTACTTCAACTCTCAATCCAACCGTAGGCCAACTACACCACAACCTTTCTTCTAGTTTCCCACCCTCGAGCCAGATCCATAATCTAAGGAATTTCTTTCTCAGGGATTCCAACTAGGTTCAGTTGGGGTATTGTTCAATTTTCTAGAAGTATGGGTTTTCTTTATAGGTGGTTGATGAACTCTGTTTTTGAGGCAAGCATTGCATGAACCTGTAGCACGTTGTATGGATGGTTTATCAGCTTACTTGGAAAGCATTGAGTGGTTTATTAGCTTCCTCAACAAGCACTCAGTGGTTTATTAGCCATTTTTAGCAATCAGCCTAGTGGATTTCCACCCTTCCTAGTGGTTTACAACAAGAAAATGAGTGTTTTGTCAACTTACTTGGAAAACAATAAGTGGTTTATCAACTTCCTTAGCAAGCACTTAGTGGCTTATCAACCCTTTTCAATAAGCACTCATCACCCAATTTCTCCTCTTGGCCTCCCACTGATATTTCAATCTTGTACGCACACAATCAAATAGCTCTAATGCATCTATGTTGATAATTACATCCAATCAATATCAATAGACTTTATCCAGCATGGAACACCCTTTATCTTTCTCTCCACATCTGTCTCCTTCTTCAGTGTTCTCTCACTCTATTTGTCTAGCATTCTATTGTTCAAGTCCACTATTTTTCTTACCATTCTTTCTTTTGCTTCCAAGATCTTCATTTCCTCATGTGGGACTGTTCATTCCCCTTCCCTTCATGTTATTGAGGTAGGGAATGTGCACATCTCCTCTTCCCAACATTTCGAGCTAGTTGTTCAATGGTGGGTACATTACTATGCTAGTCAACACCACTCACAACCCTCCCTCATATCATGGATCCATATTTCCTACTCTTTAGTCTAGCCAAATATAAAATTAATTTTATAGTCATAGTCATCATTTGTCATTACAAAATCAGGGGCTAGTATAAGGGGTGTTACACTAACATCATTCTTAGGAAGAATTTGGATTGTTACACTAACATCATTCTTAGGAAGAATTTGGATTGTTACACTAACATCGTTCTTAGGAAGATGATATATTGTTACTGTTATCACCCCAAGAAACTCTCCTAGGTTGTAGCTCGGAGATGCTCAGGACATTACTAATTCAAATTAATGTTGCATATGGATGAATGGAAGGAATGATGCTTGTTCAAACCAGATAACCACTCCTACTATGCTTAACTCTAGACATGTGTGAACACCCCCAGACTACAAGGCTTTATACCACTGATTACTCATAGTTTAAGGATTGGGTGAATATGGAGAATATTGACCGCACCAGCAGATGCACATGACCTTTTGATGGCCAATTGTGACTAGTAAAGAGGTCTACAAATCTAACTCCCTAATGCATAGATAGAATGACAACTCTCTGGCATTAAGTGAAAAGAAACCTGAATAGCATATTCACTGATACAAACAAGATTCTAACATAGAGGTAGGATGACAGCTCCTCTGATGCTAAACATCAAGACTTCAGGAAAACTGCATAACAGGCACAACCTAGAATAGAATAGGAATGGAAGGTGAGCAATTAACAACAAAAGAAGCTTGTATTAGCTGAAAATGAAGACGAGATGCTACAAGTATCAAAGCAGTTACAGTCTCCAGAAGTTGAACCTTACATGAAAACAACAACCATCATCCCTGATTACATCTTGTTTTTGGGTATATATAGAGTTTGAATTACAAAGGCACTCGGCCATTCTAAGTATGGAGTGGTCATAATTGACCACCAATTGCTTTAACTACCTGGAGGAACTTCTAAGTGCAATTTTTTGTGCTAGCGTATGGATGTGATCTCTTCCTAGACTCTGTTGTCCTTCTTGGGCAGGTGGAGTGTCATAGAGGATAGAATTCCATAACTGTTAAATGCATTCACCTGCTCAGGCTCTGTCATTTTTCTCCTCAGCCATACTGCTTCTTGAATGTATTTGTTGAAGATGGAATGTGTCGGGTACTGGTAGATGATCACCTTCGTCCTTCGGGCGCATGGGACAATTCAAGGACGAGGATAGTTAGGACGGATAGAGGAGGAAGATCGGCCATTGGATCAGGAAGATGGATAGCGAGGATTGCTCGGCAAAGGGTATCAGGAAATACGAAAGCGGAGTGAACACAGGCCATTGGATCTTGGGCGGATAGATCCAACGATCATCGGGCGTCGAAGATGCGCGGAGTTTATCGTGTGGGAAAAGAAGTTTTGGCGGTGGGCGGTACTGATCGCACCACTTTTGGACTATGGGCGATAAAGGTACAAGGGCGCGTGATCCCATTCAACGCATCACGTGTGGCAGCGGAGAATGGGCAAAAACCACTTTTGATTGCGAGTTATCATGTGGTTAGTTTGCGGGCGCAAGGAGAAAAACGTCGTTCGATCGTGGTGGAGATGATCGGACAGTGTGGATTCGATCGCACAGGTTTATGTCGGATATGATGGGGAAAGAGTTTGTAAATGCATGCGGTCATGTGAACATAGTTATATGATGGTTTAAGCTCTGCGCTCAGGGTTAAGAGGCGAAGTTATTTATGTGGTTTTTAACGAGAGACTTGGGAAATGGAGGTGAAACCAGGATGAGTGAGGTGAAGGGAAGGGCGAGGTAAATGGAAAAAGGTGAGGACAACTGGTGTAGGCCTTTTCTGAGCAAAAACAAGGACTGAGCTCACTTCTGCTCCTCGAACATCAACAACATGTAGTAGAGCTAACACTGGCTCCTTCTGGGGATGAGATCCTCCCTGTGAGGTCTCAAGAATTGCAGACCAATGCCTTTCCTTTGAAAACCAATTAGCAAAATTTTCGAGTGTTCCATTAGGCATGGAGTCTAACTGAGCCTACACAAAAACTAATAAACTAACATATTTACAACCTTCAGGCTAAAAGACCTTAAGAAACATAAATTTTCAAAAACCACCCATTAACTGGGCCATCAAAAACTATCTCCTCTCCCATACTTTGCAGTATGAAGGTATTGTTCCCTTGGATCCGAGAAATAATAAAAGGACCTATCTAGAAAGCATCAAACTTCCCATGGTTTCCTTTCTTCTCTTTCAGTGCATCCCACTTTAGGACCAAGTCTCCAACCTGAAAATTATTTGTTTTTGTGCTTTTGTCAAAAGCTTCCTTGATCTTTTTCTTATGTGCCACGGACCTTTCAACCAGCTGTTCTCTGATTTGATGTACCTCTACTAAATCAGTGATTATTTTTGCCATGTCTTCTTCCTCATTTTGCTCTTCTTGTAAGAAATTTTCCACAGGGAGGGTTAGCTGTATTGGGAATACATCCTTACTACCATATACCAGCTTGAAAGGAGAATTCCCCGTGGATTTCTTGGTGGTCACTCTATCAGCCCACAGTGCATACTTGAGTTTAGAGTCCCAATTCTTTTTGTTGTCTTCCAACAGCTTTTTAATTATCCTTATCAGGGTTTTGTTGGAAGATTCTGCTAGACCATTGCCTTGAGGGTAGTATGAGATGGAATGAACCAGCTTAATGCCCATTGAGTCACATATATCCACCAATTCTTTTGCCCTGAAGGTTGCTGCTTTGTCTGTGACTAACTTGTGTGGACAACCAAATCCGGTGAATATATGCTATGTCAAGAACTTCATGACCACATTATGATTAGCCTTTCTGGTAGGGATTGCTTCAATCCATTTAGTGAAATAATCAGTGGCTACTAAGATCCGTCTATGCTGGCCACTGGAATGTGGATTAATTTCTCCAATGAAGTCTAAGCCCCACTGCTGAAATGGGCCACTAGCATGTATGGGTTTTAAGGGCAGGGTCTTAAATTGTTGTTTCCTTTAAAACCTTTGGCACTTGTCACAAGATTTAACAGATGAAAAGACATTAGAAAATAAGTGGGCCAATAGTACCCAACTCTGAGAATCTTGTGGGCTGTGGTTTTCCACTAGTGGTGTCCTCCACACGTGCTGGAATGAAACTGCTGCATGATTTCAATGGATTGTTCTTTGTCCAGACACCTCAAAAGCATTCCAGATGGGTCCCTTTAGTAGAGCAGATTTTCATAAATGCAATATTTAGCTGCCCTGAGCTTAATAGTTCTGGCTTGGCTTGTGCTTAAGCCTGGAGGGACTTCTAGCTTCAGCAAGAATTTAACTATTGTAGAGTACCAATCACAAGAAGATAGGTTTTATGCCACTGACTGATTTTTCCCTAGTTCAACTATTTGTTCTTCTGTCTGGCCATTTTCTGAAATTGTGCTTATGAGATTATGTCCAGCATTTTACAATTTTCTTCAGCCATTAGTCTAGCAAGGCCCTGACACCTGACAAGCTTGGTGGGCTTTAGTTCTATATTAAATTCAATTAGTTTTGCAATCCATTTGGCTCTTCTTCCGTCAACATCAGGCTATGTTAGGACCTCTTTTATTAAAGCAGAGGGAACATATGCAATTATCTTGGAATGTAGAATGTAAAATCTGAAAGCTTTCAAAGACTTGATAAGAGCATATGCTTGTTTCTCAATAATATCATACCTCAGCTCAGCATCTCTCAAGGTTTTGCTGAAAAATGGCACTGGATGCTTTGAGCCTTCTTCATCTACTTGCATTAAAACTGCTGCAAGGGTGTCATCAAAGGCAAATGAAAATATGTGGAACTCCTTGCTGTAATCTAGGTTGATTAAAGTAGGAGCTTCCATAATAGCTTTCTTAATGGACTCAAAGGATCTTCTTGCTACATCAGTCCATTTGATCTCCGACCCATTTTTCAACATGGAGATAATATGCTTCACAAGTTCTACAAAATTTGGGATAAACCTCCTTAAAAAATTATCTTTCCCAGAAAGGACTAGATGTCCTTCTTTGATCTTGGAATAAACAAGGTCTGTATTGCTCTTACTCTTTCTGGGTCAATCCAGACTCCCGCAGCAGAAACAACATGTCCTAATAGCTTGCCTTCTTCGAAAGAAAACTGTGACTTTTTAGGATTGACTGAAATTCCAAACCTTCTACACTTTAGGAACACTTTCCTCAAATGTTGCAAATGGTCTTGATGGCTGCTGGAGTATACTTTTATATCATTTAGGTAGATCAGGACAAACTTGTCCTTCTCTCCCACAAATGCTATATCCATAGCTCTTTGAAAGGTAGCTCTAGCATTCATTAGTGCAAAAGGCATCTTGGAATACATAAAAGTGCCCCAAGGAGTGGTGAATGCAGTCTTCTCTTGATCATCTGGATGCACAGCAACCTGATTAAACCCTGAAAATCCATCCAGGAAAGACATCACTTTGGTTCCTGAGACCTTCTGCAGTAAATGCTCCATTTTTGGTAGAGGATAATTGTCTTTCTTAGAGCATTTGTTTAAATTTCTAAAATCGACACAAAGTCTGATTTCTCCACTTTTCTTCCTCACCACTACTAGGTTGGCTACCCACTTTGAATATCTAAGAGGGACTATGATTCTAGAAGCCAGTAATTTCTTGATTTGTTTTTCAATCAGAGGAAGGAGCAAAGTGTTTATTGGTCTCAGCTTCTACTTGAAAGGGATGGTGTCTTTCTTTAAAGGGATTTTATGCTGGATGATCTTTTTGTCATATGTTTTCAGGTCACTATATTCCCAGGCAAAAACATCAGCGAACTGCTTCATTAAATTGCAGTATTCAGCACTTTGGTCAACAGACAGATGGGTGGGCAGATTTATGTATCTTGGCTACTCTAGACTCCCTATGTTATGCTTACAGACTTCAGATTGGTCTTCTTTTTGGGCAGCCTTATAAGGCACATCATTCTGGTCAAACAGTCTTTCTAGAGGAATTAAACCCTTAGGTATATGATTGCTGGGCAGTTGGACATGCTATTTTTGCCAATTTTGTTTCTAAGATGGGATTGGGGGCTTTCTTCCAAGGCTTCATTCTCTTGGTCAATTTGCATTTCGACAAATTCATCAATGACTTGCAGAAATATGTTCACCTTGTTAGGATATTCCGACACATAGGAAATAGTTAATTATAACTTGGTCTAGTGTAGAGTTAGGTAAAGTGTGTTTCTTTACTATGTATTTTTGTAACTTACAATCCGACGGTCACGATATGTAGTGATCCGACGGTTCATTCTCTCCTCAGTATTGCCGACACTTGATCCGTGGCTTAGCACCTGATTGGCCCATGATCTTCGTTTAAAGAGCATGGAGGGTCATTTGTAGGTTAACTGTTCATGAGAGAAACTTATGTAAAATTTCATTCTTTTATTAACAAATTGCCTGAAGTGGTCGCGTTGGCTTAGGTTGTGGACTGTTTCCCTCTTTGAGGGTTTTAACCACGTCAAAAATACTGGTGTATTGATTTGTTATCTATTTGTGAGCGGTGTCCTTTGGTGTTCTATCTGAGGAACTTACCCTGTAAATTCCTACAAACCTCATCATCATCTTTAGAAACTTTCCAATGCTAGACATTATCAGGCAAGGATGGTCTATATTTCATCTGAACTTCATAAACTAGTCTGGGAGGCATGGGAGGAATAAACATGCTAGCAGACATGGCAAGAGAATCGGCAAGCTGATTTTTTATTCTAGGGATGTATGAGATACATAAATGATCAAAAGTATCTTTGAGTCTCCATACCTCATCTATGTATGCTTTCAGCCTTGGGTGCTTTTCTTGAAAAGTTTTGTTCACTTGTTGAATGATAAGATCAGCATCTCCAAACACCTTTATGTATATGTTTCCTTTGTCTTTAGCTACATTAAGGCCCAATATCAGAGCTTCATATTTTGCTACATTGTTTGTGACTTAAAAATCCAGCTTAAAAGACAGATGTGTGCTTTCTTTTTTTGGAGATATCAGCACCACCCCTACTCCTGCAACTTCCCTGGAACATGCTCCATCAAAGAACATCTCCCAGACTTGACTTCCTTGCTCTCCCTTGACCTAATTTGCTAGTTTCTTGATTTGCACTGAGGCCTTCTAGGATTCTTCTATTTGGAGAATACATGCTCCAAAATCAGTGTCCACAGCATAAATGGGATGATTAGAAGGATTCTTTTCATCACTGATGATGTATGCCAGTTGTGCCTTTCTGTTCAATGTCTTGCTTTCTCCTCCAAAGACTGGGACAGTGGCATAAGATAATTCATTTTGCAGTGTCCCACCTAATCTCTTAATCCACCCTTTGAACAACAGCATGCCAAACTTAGGAGGGACATCTACCACCACAATATCCATCATCATGCTCTTCATGGGCAGATGGGTTAGGGTAATGACCATGTCTTTTATTAATCCTAAGCATTTTACCTTCCTTGAATCAAATGAGAATAAATCATGATATGATCTGGTGATATCAAGGCCTAACTCTTGCATGACAGCTTTAGGCATCAGATTGTGGCTAGCCCCCATGTCTAGTAGGCAATTGTGGAGGATTTTATCATGAATGATCAAGGAGACATAAAACAATGGAGAAGTATCATCAACAGGTTTAGTCATTGGGCTAAGAACCACTACAGGCTTATCATCTTGCAAATTGACAGAGTCAATGGAGGTTTGTATGACTTTCAGCTCAAGAGCATCAAGGATAGGCTTTCTAAAAACCTCACTCTTTAGCAGTTCTAACAGAGGCACAGATATTTTTAACTTTTGAACTTCTAATTCAAATCTGAAAGGGGAAGGGGACTTTTCAAGACCTCTTACCTCTTGAGTTGGTGCTTTGAGGATGACTGGGTCAATTTCTAGTCTTCTCTGTCTGATATTCTGTGACTCTATTGGGACAATAGTTTTTTGGGCAGAATTCTCCTTGACATTGTTTGCTTTTGACCTTAGATTATATCTTTGTTGCTCATCAGTTTGTAGAAAAACCTCTCTATCCCACCTTTGACTATTTTGGTCCTACAGCAATGATTCTTCGTAGGCAGCCAATTTCAAAAAGGCAGCATTGCCTTTATCTTCCATGCAATGAATTTCATCCTCTTCTTCAAATTGCTCCTCCTCCATAACTACGTTTTGAAAAGGAGCCTTAACCTTTTTTTCTCCATTTGCTTCTTTACCCCTCTGAATGATTTGCAACTGTTCATTTTCTTTTCTAAATGGATTTGGGCTTCTTGGAGCAAATTTGTTTTAAAGCCTTGTCTTTGTTTGGTCAATTTAGTGTGATCTAAATTGCTATTTAAAATGTCAACCCGGGGTTCGTAAACTGACGAAGTGAAGTGTACTATATGTACTAGATAACCATTTCCTTATTCTTTTTTCGTTTTGAGCTTTTTAGTTTGTTTTTGGATTTATTTTTCCCTAATGTGTGATGGCGAGGATGAAAGTGAAGTATGGAGTGTAGACGGTGATGGTTTCTAAACTTGAAAGTGCTCAAAAAAACTTAAAATAACTAAAATGAAATCAACTTAAGAGGAAATAAATGCATCAATAGTAACTAATGACAATGCCAATTCCTGCTGCCGAAATAAAGAAAGTAAAAAAAAACTAAAACACTCAAACTTAGCAAAAGCAACTAATTCCACTACTTAAATCTTCAGATCCTTACCCTTCCCTCAATCTACCTTGTCGCGAAGTAATCTGACAAGTCAAGCAATATGATATCTAAATGACAAGAAAGTAAATTGCATAAAGAAACTATCACACTACTTTGAACTCTTCAAATCCTTACCCTTCAGCTCAATCTACCTTGTGGAAGTAATCATGAACAAGGTCAAGCAATATGATATCTAAATGACAAGAAAGTAAATTGCATAAAAGAAACTAGTCACACTACTTGAACTCTTCTAGTCCTTTACCATTCAACTCAATCTACCTTGTGGAAAGCAACCATGAGTAAGCAATATGATAACTAAATCACACTACAGTTAGTAATATTCTGATTTCTTAATGATAGAGTCACTTGACCATAGAAAGAAACCATAAATTGGTGAGCAGTATGATATCTAAATAGCAGAAAAATAAATAAGCAAATCACAGCTTGAAAAGGACAATGCTGAATTTAAACTTCAGAAAATTAAAGTTAGTAGGAAGGACAAGATGATCTCATATGCCAATAGTTATCAAAAAGATGAAAAATTATCCGGGTTGCCTAAGAAAACCTGCAGAAAAGCACTGATCAGTTGACAGCTCCAAGAAAACAAAGGTGAAAATATAAACAACAGAAACATCAAACAATATATTATGTACAAGATAATGATAAAAACAAAAACATAATAAAACTAAATGAAAACTTTACAAGGCTTCAGCGTGCAGGGGCCCTCTGCCACTTCAGCCAGTCAATGAATAGTTACACGAATGGACTCAGAAAAAGTCTTCTCATGTATTAAAACAGCAACATATAAAAACAGTGGGGTGATAGCAGCAGTTCAGAATTCACATCCATATCAAAAAGCTCCTTTACAACGTCCATCGACGCATTATTTATAATGCCAAAATGTTAAAGCTAATTAACAAACTTCTACGCTATTAACTGCATTGCTAAAGACACGTAGGTCCCTTCAGCCGAGATCTAGTGTAATTGTCATCATGTTTCTTAAATCTTCGGAGTGGTTGGCTGTTAGATTCATGTCTCGGGAACGATCTCCAGGTGTGCTAGTGCCTTCGTGAGCTGAGGACTGTGCCACGTAACATTCACGTGCTCAAAACAGTGACGTGCCACTGCTGGACTCTTTGGTTGTCCTCATCTTTGACATTCGTTGACCGTGGCCTTCCATGGATGATTTGGCTAATTTGAAGGGACACGTTCCATGTATCCGCCACCTGGAGCTTGCCCATGTAGCTCATTTCTTCATAGGACACTTGTAGCACAACTTTTAACAAAATAGCTGCAGAATCCTGTGTGGCTGCGGAAACTGACAAGTTTCCGTAGCTGCATGAACAAAAAAACTAAACCAAACAACAATCATAAGCATAGTCAGAAAACCATATAAAAAGTCCTTTTTAGACTATAATGCAATGATTTAACAACTGGGTGAATGAAGTGCGTGGAGAAAGAAGGCTGAGAGGGTGTATAGGAAGGTGCAGGTTTGAGGCTCAACATACCCCACTATGAAGGTGTTGCATGTCCTCATGCAACCAAAATTGAGTTATTTCCCTCTAGTCCACATGTTCTGAGGCTTCTGCAAGGACATCTAGTCCTCTTTTCTTCTTCTTTGATGCCATCATCATCATCATCCTTGGCTTTCTGACGAGACATTTGAACTTGAGGTTAATCAATGCTCTGCTTAACTTTTTGCATCTCTTCTTCAGTCTTCTGTTTTTCTTCTACCACAGTCCTAAATGAAGCATAGTTTTATCATGGACAATCTTGTCTACCTTACCCTGCTCTTTAAGTCCTTAATTTTCTTGTATGATATGTCTATTTAGGACTTCTAGCTCAAATACTTCCTGTTTCAAAGATTGAACTTGTGCATCAAGTGGCAGAGAGGTACTTGGTCCTGCAGCTAATTGTTCTAAGGATTCCAGGTAATTATATACCTCTTTCTGACTAGGATCTACCTCATGTGACTTTCTCTTCCTAAACTCAAAATCTGGTGGAGGAGGATTGCTCTCTCTTTCCGGCCGAAAAGGGCTTTCCTCACGTGGAGGACTTGATTCAAGGCTTGGCTGAGCTGGAGATTTTTCAAGTGCCTCTTCACTTAAATCAATAAAGTGAGACCGATCTCCCTTGGTTTTCATCCACTTCCCTTTTAGCCTAGAGCTCCTTCTCAAAGATGAACTCATACTCTTCTTTTGTGCACTCTGTTTTCGTTTTTGCTTTTTCCTGGCCATGGCAGCAGCTTTAAGATCTATTAGTCTTTCTAACAGAGGTTGGTATCTTCTTCTATGGATTGCTCAGGGGATGGATAGACCTCTTGAATGGTACTTTTGCCTTTTTCTTTCTTCTGTTTCTTACTCTTAACTTGGTCTTCTTCTTCTTTTTGGACAGTTTCTTGAATTTCTTTTGTAGGGGAGTCTTGGTCTACAACATTTTTCTCTTTCCTCCTACTTTTCCTTGGGATTTTTGGTGGACTACTTCCAGAGGCCTCAGACGGCTCTTGGAAGTAGTTTCTTGTTCAAAATTGTTCCCATGTATCCTTAGTTTTCTTCAACTGATCCTCAATAAGAATTTAGCCCATGATGGTAAAGATGAGGTTCAATATTGCCTACAGGTTTTTGAACCGTAACACTCATCTTTTTCAAACTTTCTAGCAGAAAATGAGGCAAATTATGAGTGTGACCATCTATGAAATTCATCATCAGCCTGACATGATACATATACATAAAGCCAAAACGACCTTCACATGTGATAAATTTCTGGATGACTAACAGTAGACTAGACCATTCCTCTTTTAATACATGCACAGGGATGCCTCTTGTAAATACAGTGGTATCCATACCTTGGTTTTGTAGCATGGTTCTCCAGATTTGATCGCCCACACTTCTATTTTTAAACCACCTTTCTCCTCCTTGAGGTAGGCCCGTGGCAGCTGCTATTGTGGCCTCGGTCACTGTAAATTTCAAGTCTCCAACCTCCACTGTTTGTCCATTAAAGGACCTCGCGAAAGTTTTGGTCACCTCCTTGTTACACCCTTTAAATTTCTGGATAAATTGGAGCCATCTGACTTTCTTCAACAATTCCTTAACTTGGGGATAACCCTCCAAGTATTTCGATCCTTCCAGCTCGGCTCTCAGCAATTTTCCCATCCTCTGTTTTAAATCCACTGAGGGTTCTTCTGCGTGTGAGGGTTAAGGAAAAATAGCTTTGTTACAGGGTTTTTAGGATAGACTGTAGTGGCTGCAATCAAAGTTTAGAACAAATTTTAGTGACTGCAGTCGAAAATAGAGAAATGCCTAAATCACAGGAGGAACAGTGGGTGAGCAGTGGTAACCGAGTTCATAAAATGAAATGCGAGTGCATGCAAGGAGTATGGTATAAGTGGAGTGATAAGCGAGTGGAGTAACGGCAGGATTCTCTCGAGTCGGATGACTGTGTATGAGATTTTACACGTCTCAACAGACGGCTGCGGAAATTATGGTTGGGAAGAGTCATAACACAATAGGTCACGTCTTAAGAGTACGGGTAATAAATGGAAGTGCAGTCATTCTTGAGTTTGAACTCGGAGTAATCATAAGACCGTTAGGATTATGAATGTGAGGTGTGTGGAGTGATATTGTAGGATAAGAATGATAGTGGGCTAATATATTAAATCATTGCACATAGGAGAACTGGTTATGGTTTAATAACTATACGTAATTACGACTTGAAGTGTTATTTGATAAAGATTTTTGATCATACCTTTGGAAACTTTGTCAATATTTGCTCAAGGTTTCTAACCAGTTGCTCTTCTTTGATATCTTGGAGATGCCCCATGTCTTTAGCTCACGTACACCTGCATTTCATGATTTTGGCACTAACAATTGATTGTATTTTGAAAACAAAGTGATGCTGGCTGCGGAAATCGTTTCTAGCTGCAAAACTGGATCTGGCTATGGAAACGATTCCCAGCTGCGGAAATTGAGACAGCACCCCCTGAACTGCACAAAGATAGCTTAGAGGAAAACCAACTGAATGAAAATAGCCCTGAAGGGGGAATTTTATTGATGGAATGGAATGGAATGAGAATGGAGTGAAATTGGAGTGGAATCAAGTGAAATGGTGATGAGAATGAGATGGAGGTGAAATGAAATGGGTGAGTGAGATGAAGTGAAGATGGAAAGAAAAGGAGAGGAGATTTTTTTTGGAAAATATAGAGTGTCAGGTTTCCCTGATTTTCACTCTATATTTTCTGTATAAGACTGCCAATCCATGATTGGTTTTCAGGCTTATACACATTTTTTTTTATTTATTTTATTTTATTTTTTTTATTTTTTTATTTTTTATTTTTTTATTTTTTTTTTTAACTCAGAAACTACAAGAAACAAAGATTAGGTTGATGGGGGAGAAGGATTCTTCTCCACCAGCCTTATTGAAGAATTCTCTTGGAATATTTTGACAAAATCCTCTTTGGAAAGTGGCTTATGATAAATTTTCAATCGGTGGCCATTCACAATAAGAGGCGTCTGAAATTCATCAATGGTCTTGATTCTTGCTACTCCATTGTTAAAGACTTTATCAATCTCATATGGCCCAAGCTAATGAGTCTGAAATTTTCCTTTGAAGTCTTTAAACTTGGAATCAAACAGTAAAGCCCAATCTCCCTCTTGAAACTTTCTCTCTTTAATATATCTGTCATGCCACTTAGCTCTTTGATGTTGAACTAGATCAGTCCTTAGAATTGCATCTTGTCTGATCTCATCTAGCTCATTCAGCTACTCCATTCTGTGCTTTTGGGCTTCTGATAGATTCATCCCCAACTGGACTGCCATCTTGAAGGTCTTGACTTGAAACTCAATGGGGAGCAGGACTTCTTTCCCATAGACAAGTTCATAGGGAGAATGTCCTGTTGTGTTCCTCCATGTAGTTCTGTAGGCCCATAAGGCTTCAGGAAGCCTTT